>CM021100.1:6976581-7123791 GCA_007115665.2 Sequoiadendron giganteum | reverse complement strand
TTAATACCCACCGAACACAGAATAAAATGCCCAAAGACACTCTATCCTCTCTTGAAAAATCATCGCGTATGCTAAGATTGCGAGAAGATCATATGGCGATTCCAAGGTTTCTTTTGTCAAGTCTTGACGTGTGGATAAGATCAGTGGGCATTGTGATTTGTTGGTAATCACAAGGGGACTTACGTTAGAATTTATTTGCAAGCTAAGGACTTAGACGGTTTTGACATTGAAGGCTCTTTCTTTTTGGGTTTTCTCAATTTTAGGATTTAAAAAAAAAAATGTAAAAAATAGATAAGGGTTTAGGAGTGCTAATCTAATCCTAAGAATTCAAGAGACGGCGATGATTGGGTGAAACAAGGAACCACACTTTGTTTCGCCTCCTTGGGACAACTACGCAAAGTGGGTGCAATCTTCTAGGGGTGTGATTATGATTTTCATGTCCAGAATAAGACTGAAGTTAAGCATCCACAATTTAAGAGCTCAGGCTAACTTTACGCATTGGATACAAATCATCTATCCAAAGAAAGTATGAGCTAGATTTCACCAATCACCACTATCAGATCTATCATTCATTTAACAAACATTCAAATAAAATTCTACTCTAATTCTAATCTAAGTGTTGAAGGAGATATGTAACCTTGCACACCACTTGAAAATAAAAGTGATTCAAAGCAAATCATGCATAAGAGCTTTTATTAACGGAAATGGTCTAACGCAACAATTTCATATTACTCACTTCACAATTTACAAATGAGGGGGCGAGCTCAATTTATAGGCTCCTCGATTACAATTCAATGTCCAAGATTGATTTTGAAGCAACAGTCGAGATTACAAAATAAAACCCTAATTAGGGCTTGTCACAATTAACTACCTCTCGACCAATAAGAAAATTACATTTTGGGACACTTGTCCTTTTTCCTAAATATAAACCAATTCCATGGATAAGTCAGGTTCATTGAACGTAGACATGTTGACTTGGAACAATTTGATTGGTTTCGAAGATGACGAGGTGCCACCTCAACGTGCTGGATGTCCTCCTTGGTCTCCTTGTTCTTTTCCCATAGATTTATCTTCCTTTGCCGATGACTTTGTCCTTTGTGTTTGTTCCTTCCTAGCTGTGATCTTGGATTTCCTTCGGGATTTTGATTTCTTCTCCTCACTTGCATCAAAATCTGGAAGTCTTCCCTTGGAGCAGTTATTGAACTTTTCCTTCCTGATTGCTTTGAAATTCCTTCAAGTGCCTTGAATTTGGAGAAGAGCTCTCCTGTGCTTTCGCCAAAATGGAGGAAATTGGAACTTTCTCTGTGAACTAGTCCCCATACTTAGCCAAATTTTGGCTATTCAATTTCGTCTTGTAACACCTTCATGTGGACCATTCAACACTTAGCCAAGATTTTGGCCATCTTTATGCTCGAATGAACTTTGCCTGCGGATTTGTCTTTAATTTCGAGTTTGGCTTGTGCTAAGAAGGGAAGACTCCATCCTTGGGCAAGAATTTTATTCATTTCCTCCTTATTCCTCTTCATTTTTCTTGTTTTCTTTCCAACACTTAGTCAAAATTTGATCCTTTTATTGTAGGAAAATTCCACACTTAGCCAATTTTATGAGTTTTCCTTGGCGGACTTCATAGTTGTTGCGCCACTTTGCTCATTTGTTAAGGCGGAGTTTGTCTTCCTTGTGCTATTCCCATCTCGCTCTCAGGGGGACTTCATCTTCTCTTGGACAAGGTGGACTTTGAAGTTGGCTGGACAAGATGTATTTTCCTCTAAGAGTACTTGATCTTGTGGCTGGACATCTTCATGGCGGACTTCACCAATGCTTGGACATGCTTCCCTGTTGGAAGGAGGAATTTTCCTTGTGCCTGCCATTGCTTTGGGTGAGCTTTGCCAATGCTTAGACACTTCCTTTCCTATGGCGTACTGTATACTTAACCAAACATCCGACCTAGTCAAAATTTTCAAATTTTCTCTCTCCTTCTGGGTTGGACGGACTTGGAGGTTTCTCTGCCATTTTGCATTTATGTCCATGCCTTAGAAATTTATTTCATGTTGAGTTGGGCGGACTTCGTGTTTGCGTTGCCATACACTCTTCCTTTCGTGCCAAAGAATTTTATTCCGTCATGCCAAGGAGTGAATTTCATGCTAGCTTGATCCCCTCTCTCTCTAGGCATATTTTTTATCCATGCCTTAGAAAAATTTCCTCTCCCAAAGTTGGGTGGACTTCAGCCTCTCCTTGACATTGGCGCACTTTAGCCTTGCCTTGTCCAAGGGAAGACTTGGACATCTTCAATTTAGCCTTGGCGAACTTCATGATTGGTTGGCCATGTTGGGCGGAGCTGCTCATTGCTTAGAGAATTTTCTTGACACTTAACCAAATTTTGAAAATTTATTCTCAACACTTAGCCAATTTTTGAGTTTTTCTTGGTGGACTTCCTGCTTGGCCGGACATACTTGGGTGGACTTCCCGCTTGGCCAGACATTTTTTTTTCTTTGTGCTGGGCGGACTTCATCATGTTCATGCCATTTTTTTTCCTTGCATGTTGCTGGGTGGACTTGCTAGCCTTCTTGCCATTGACATTTTTGGGTGGACTTTGACCTCACCTTGCCAAGGGCAGACTTCAACCTTCTTGTGGCATGGGCGGACTTCAGCCTTGGCTCGCCATCCACTTCCTCCTTCCTTGGGCGGACTTTGACCTTTCCTTGCCAGGGCAAATTTCATGCTTCTTAGGCCATGGGTGGACTTGGCCTCTTCCTTGCCATGGACGGACTTGGCTCTCCTTGTGCCATGGTAGACTTCAGCCTTGGCTTGCCAGTGCCTATCTCTGGCATGCCAAAGGTAGGGCGGACTTCATGTCTTGTCTGCCATTCTTTCCTCATGGGCGCCCTTCATCAAACTTAGCCATTTTCACCAAAATTTTGCTATTTTACCTTGATTTTCATGATTTCTGGAGGCGTGTTGACTTCATGCTCTGTGGGATCCCAAAATAGAAACTTTCCAAAAATAGAAACTTTCTAAAAATAGAAAAAACAAAAAGCATCCCTAAAAAATAGGAACTCCAGAATGGCCTAAAAATGCCAAAAATCAAAAAAGCAAAAAGCAAAATAGCAAAATCCCTAAAAAATAGAAATTGTCAGAATTGACTCAAAGCAATGGCGTTCCTCATCTACCGGTCCTTCTAAGCACTTCCATGACATCTAGGCACTGATACGGGCTCGAATTCTCTACTTGGGGCAGATGATTTCTACAAAACTCTAACTCCTCATTGTAAATAAATGGTGATAAGCAGTTGCGCTGCCAAGGCAAAAACCCAAAAAGCAAAAAGAAGGGGGTCCCCATTTGCAATGGGGCGATGTGCGAAATAGGTCACAACAAGTTGTTGGTATTGTTATAAGAGCAATCTTGTGGTAACTTTTTAAACCAACTTGCCAAACTTTGACAAACGGTAGGTTAGGGAGTATATTTAGCAATTTCAAGCCTTGAGTTTGAGGTTTAATAATGTTTAAAATCATACCATGTTAGTGCAATTCTAGAAGGATAAAAGGACCTAATTCAACATGGGGTAATAAATTTTACCTTTCATATATGTTTAATCCTTCAACTAGGGTGAAAGCAGTATAGAAGTTTTTGTTTCTAGAAGGTTGCTATTTACTAATTTCAAGGATTGGAGCACTTTGGTAAACTCTATCCGAAATCAATTTGATTGATACCTCAACAAATAGAAGAAAAAATGCAAAATATTTTTTCTTTAATTGTAAGCATATTAATATAGGGCACAAATGTGTCAAAACTAACCTACTATGTATTAAAAGATCATTGGAAGATCATGTAGTTTAGGCATGGTGGTCTAATGAAAGATAATCCAAGCTTAGTAGCCTCTAATTCACCCACAAATTCATATCCTTGATGGGAACAAGACAATGTTTCCTTCATTAAATCGATTTAAATTTTCCTTCACAAGGCCTACAACATGTGCTAGCAATGCCTTATCTATTATATAAATGTAGTTTCTTAGCAAAAGCAATGCTCTTCTCTAGGATAGATGGAATCTCATTCGTCTTTGTTTCCCCCCTATTATTTCTTTTTCCCTTCAACAAGTTTGGGCATCCTCTCTCACGAGAAAAAAAGGCTAAACATATTTTTTCCATCTTATTTTTTTTATCTTTCCAATTGGTTTTCAATTCTTTTCTTGTTCCAAAACAGCTTGCCATTTGTCCATGCACTAGCCCCAACCATTTTCTTTCTTTTAAAACTATTTATTTTGGATTTTTCATAATTTGTATTATGATTTTCTGCCATAAATGGCTTGTCCACTATTTTGTGCATCTTTCATGCTCAAGCAAATGTTTGACTTTGTTTTCTTAGTTCTAAATGCCACATAGATGATTGGAGAAATGATTATAGTCATTAAACTCTAATTGTTCACTTTCCAAATCAATTTTGCTTCTAGTTGGACCATTTAGAAATCTTTTTTTTTAATCCCCTTTACAAAATGCAACTCATTTGATAGGTTGGAAGTATAAAATAAGTTGATCTACACAAAAGGTAATGCACGGTGCACCTCTATGGTTAATGCCATTAGACATCACCATTGTTAGTTATGATTTTCATTTATATTATTGATGCCATTTTCATGTTGCTGAAGTAATGCAACTTTTTAAAAATGGCATTATGTTTTGAGTCTATATCAAGAAGTTATAGGCCCTTAGTAAGAAGTGCCAATTTATCATAAGATTCACTTATATTTAGTTTGATTAATATACACTTGAGCTTGTTCTATGATAGCAAATAAAGCATTTCATGGTAGATGATGACACTTTCTATAATTGCTATATCTAGAACAAAAAATCCTTGTTGAGAAGAGATGCAATAAAGCAAAATAAGTTGCAATCTTAGAGCCATGAATTAATAAATACTTTTGTAGATGGTATCACAAAGGTATATGGATAAAAAAAACAAAGGATGAAGGTGAATCTCAATTAGGGATTAGTGCAATTGAAATCCCAAACAACCTTTCTTGAATTTCTTGAATCTTCCAATATAGTGTACACATCTTTACCCACAATGTGCCTATAATGTTGTGAAAAAGGTAGCAAGGAAATTGTTTAGGCTTAGAGTCTTTAAACTTTTGCATTTGGAATAGAACACTAATTTATCCCTCCAGGAATGGGGCCATAAGATATTGATTTTGTTCCTTCAAGATCAAGGACAATAAATTATTCAATATTTGATTTTGATATATCATGTTTGAAGCCTCCCTACATCCAATCAAATCCTTAAAGAAATTAACTTCCTTGGTTTTTGAAAACTACTTAAGAAGTGTCCCATCGCTGAAGGATATGGAATTGTGAAATAAATTTGTATTGTGATCCTCATCCTCTAGACATGCCTCCCTAGATTTATGTCTCTTAAAAATCTCTTCCATCTTTTGAAGTTCTATTTTTTTGCAAATGAGATATGGTCCCATTAATATGAAGTTTGATCCATGCTCACAAAAAGCACCAAATCATTAGATAAATCCAAACTTGACTCCACTACCTATTTTTGAATGACTAGTTTCCAATCCTTTAGATAAGCCTTGATAAAGGAAAGTTTTTTTCCAACTATTTTTTTTGGTGTAGTTCTAATGACCTTGCCATTTTTATTCTTCACAAAAATAATAGTATTGAAACCCCCTTCCAACAACACCAACTCTCCTTGTAGGGAAGTAATAGGAGGAGAGAGATCTTTCCAAGGCACTTGAGAATGAGATCAATAAGGCCATAGATATTGAACAGGGAAAATATAGTTTGGACAAAATAATCTTAACCTTATAGAGTTGCTAATTAGAACCAAAGTCTAATATAGAAACTCATCAAAAAGAGGAAACCACAAAATTTCCAAACCATTTGATGCTCCTATAGAACTCACAAAATATGCCTTCCACCATAATTGTTTACTAAATTGGGGAAGTAAAATTCTCCTTAGCTTTCAACTAAGAGACCACAAAATTCCCAAACTAATTGAATCCCATGTAGCACTCACAAAATCTCCTTTCCATCATAACCAAATTTTCTAAAGTAGGGAAATGAAAATTTCCTTATTTTCATGGAAAAAAATTGTATTGAAATCCCTTGCCAACAACACCAAATCTCCTTGTATGAAAGCTAAAAAAGGGGATATATCGTTGAGGAGATATTTTGGTTTGTGTAAAAGCTATGAACAAATCTAGAGTTTCCATTGGAAGGATACTCTATAGAAAAATGAACATGAATGGCTCTAGAAACATCATTGAAAGGATGCTCGGAAAAAAAGAAAGAAAAGAAAAAAGGAACACAAACAACTCCAAAAACATTATTGAAATGAATGTTCTAAAGGAAGAAAGGAACACAAATGATTCTAGAAACATCATTGAAAGGATGTTCCTGAGGGATGAAGGAACAAAAACCAATCTAGTAAATCATTGAAAGGATATTTCAAAGGAAGAAAGTCTTAAGAGTAAAAGAGTATTTAATTAATTATTTAATTATTTAGGTCCCTTTTCGCTCTAGCTACTTAGGTCATGTGCTTCAAGTCATAGGATGGGGAAATGTGTCATGATCTCATTTTATCCTCACTTAGGGTTTCTTGAGGGTTGTCTTTTTCTTTTTTCTTTTTCCTTTTATAAGGATTTTTTATTGTATTCACTTAGTGAGGTTTGCACATTTAATGATTTATGTTTTGGATCAATAGTTTTTGGCCTCCATAAGTTTGTTTTTTATCTATTTCTACAACAATTGTGTGATAGCAAGTGATCCTTGGGATTTGTAGAGTTGAGGAATCGACTCCAACATGGTATTAGAGCTCCATAGTTGTAGTTCCTTATTCTCTTTTTTAGAGATCTAGCCTTGGAAAAAAATGATGCCTCTTGGAGCAAAACGAACCTCACAGTAATGCTTAAAAGGTCCAAAAATCCCTATTTTAATATAAGGCATGTTAAGATTTGGTGACAACAAATTTTGAAATTATTTTAAGAGTGATTAGATTGATATAAAGATATTTTAAAAAAATTATTAATAAAGAAATAGTTTTTTATTAAAAATTTAGGTTAGGGTATCAAAAGGTATTGGCCTTGTCGGGGCACAATACCCTCAGGCCTCACCCCTTAAATGGGCATGGTTAGCTCCATTTTGTGACCCTCTAGCTTTGGCAGCAATTTGGCCAATTTGGAAGTGACATCAATAGACATTTTTAACCCCCTTCACGAATGGAGTTTTGGTTTTGACACTTAGACTTTTGAATTCTTTTTCTTACTCATTCAAGCTCCTTTTTCATAGCAATATTTTTTGAAATAGGCTAGAATTTTGTGCTCTTTATGATGGTGTAGATTATTTTTAGTTTGAGATTTTGGTATTTTCATAAGTTTAGTGTTCTCAGTGTTCTAGATGTTTAGTTATCAAATTTGTATTTTGATCATGTGGTCCTTTTTGGGCATTGCATGCATCTTTTTAATGCACTTTCTTATTTTTAGAATCACTTAGATAAATTGTCACTATTGTACATATTTTTGGGGATTTTTCACATCATTTCGTGTTTTATTTTATACTCTCACTATATTATAAAATTTTCATGGGGTTTTTTTTCTAGTGTGCCTTCTTATTTGCAATCACAACCTTGTCTACCTTCATGCACGCGTGTCTTGTTTTGCATGCCCTTTTTCAGTTGCAAGTACTTTCTTGTGCTTGTTCAAATTTTGTTTCTTCTCCTTCATGCACTACATTGTGACACAGTTTTAGGGACCTATCATCCCTCTCCCTTGTTAGCATTATAGGGGGTTTCACACTATTAGTGCTAATGATTCCTTGATATCAATTTGGATTGAGCTATGCATCTAGTATTTGTTCCTATGTAGTAGTCGGATGCATCGATTGATTACCTATGCATTTTGGTGAGATGAAACCATATAGATACTCTTGCATTATTATTTTGTGGAGGAAACCTTTCAAAATATATTTGAAAGGATGCTCCAAAGAAAGAGGGGAACATGAACAACTTAAAAAACATTGTTGAAAGGATGCTCTAAAGAAAGAGAGGAAGACAAAAAACTTTAAAAATATTATTGAAAGGATGTTCCAAAGGAAAGAAAAAGTATAAGTGAATCCAAAAAAATCATTGAGAGGATGTTTTGGAGGAATAAAAGAACGTAAAAAACTTTGGAAACATTGTTAAAAGGATTCTCTAGAGAAAGAGAGGAACATAAATGACTCTATAACCATCATTAAAAGGATATTCCGAAGGAAGGAAGAAACATGTATGGATTTGAAATCATCATTGAAAAGATGTGCTAAAGAAAAAGATGTCTAATCCTTTCCTAAAGTCCATGGTATTTTTTTTGGTTCTCTAGTGTGCAATGCTATAGAGACTTTATCAACTAAAAGGAAACTTGGTAGATACAAAAAATATTTTGTTTAGACTTGATTGTCTCTATGAATTCTTCCATACTAGTTATTTTTTGATATAATTGTAACATGTACCTATTTACCAACAAAGTCCATATATCACTATCAATTGGGATTAGTCATACAAATCCATTGATAAAAAAATTGTCTATCTTGTAAGGATCCAACCATCACGTGGAAAGTTTTATTTTTTGATCTTTGTATCTAGAAGTGAATAAAATTGCTCAATCCCCATTACTAAATTTATTTTTCTTTATATATTGATCACACTAGAAGTTCATTTGTTGCTTTACCAATTTGGTATATTAAATCCTCCAAAATTAATTCATCTAGTTTATTAAGTTGTGAGATCCTTTTGTGATGTACTCGACCAAGATCAAGGCCAACCTCCATGGCCATGTAGAGGGTCTACAATTCAAATTCAATAGGTAAGAATCCTATGGTTTATTTATAGGTTGTATTGTTGGCCCATACTACTCATGTAACTTCCTTGCCCTATCTTTTATGTCTATGGAGACTATATTCATTAGGTTATTTTCTAATTATTTATTGGTAACCTCTACCTAACTATTTTCTTATGGATGGTTTGGAGAAAAATTCTTGTGGCTCACTTAGAAATTATTTATGAAAGTGAGTAGTAGTTTATACAATGAACTGAGGTCCTTGATTAGTAATGATGGATATGGTAGATACGAACTTTTAAAAAAGTTGTATTATATAACAAGTCTCCTACCTATTCTTATGTTGCAAGTTTTAATGCTTGCACCTCTACCCACTTGATATTACAATATATGTATAATAGTATATACTCCTTTTCTTGAGACAAAGAGTCAATTGGTCCAATGAAATATAGCCCCCATGTCTCAATTTTTTTAAGAACCACTTTAGGATGGAGGGGCATCTCGTTAGATGTTGTTGGTCTTCCCATTTGTAGCATTCATCACATTTTCTAATATATTTATTGGTATCTTTGTGTATGGAAGTCCATTAGTATCTATCTTCGAGGATTTTGTGAGCCTTTCTCTTTGTGAATAATGTCCTCCAATTGGTTCATCATGACAAGCCCCTCTCTTATGCACTTTTGTAACACCAGATCTAGATCACATTATTGAACACACAAATATACTAAGAGGGAGGTGAATCAGTGTGTCCTTAAATCATTTTAATTAATGTATCAAACATCAAAGCATCACCAATGAAATCAAAAGTAGCAATGAGCATAAGGACACACGACTACACCAGAATTACATGGAAACCCTAAAGGGAAAAACCATGGTGAGAAGAGTTGCTTGGATCTACTCTCCAAATCAAGCCTCACAAGTAAATTCAAGTATTACAATACATTTGTAGGCACCAACCTACTGGAGACACCAATCCCCAAACCAAATTTATCAGTACCAACCTCACAACCAAAGCATCAACTCACTAATTAGGAGGCACCGACTTCATATAATCTATGACACCAACCACATAGCACACTACAAATGATAAAAGATCAATTTATAGATAGATTGCTTTCATAAAGCTTACAAAGATATATTTCATTTTTTCTTTATCAATTTCACATCCTCACATACATGCCTTGCTCTGCTTCACATATACATCCTTTGTTCTAAAAGATTGAACTTTAAGTGCTCAAACAAGTCACTAAACTATGTATAGAAACAAAACTATACAGTTACTCACATTTTCATCAACCCAAAACATTTTGCATATATACCGATCTGGGTTGATAAAGTATATTACAATATTGGCTAGGACAAAAAATTAGCAGGTTGGTGTAGTATACATCGGCCTATGAATATTTCATATAACTACCTTGTCAGCCTATGCAAAGCAATTTTAGAACCAAGGACTAGTCATTGAGCATGTTTGAATCTGAGCCATCAATTTTTGATCTTCATGGGTAAAAAGAATGATGTAAAGTCAAATTAGAGATAATATGATAGATGAATATTCTTTGACCAATGAGAGTGCATATATTGTGTTGAAAAGTCTTTCAACATATGTCACTATGATCACATGTCGACCTTTTTCCAAACTATAGAGCTACCATTGAAAAGTCTTGGACATGTGTCATTATTGTTGGAAAAACAAGGATACACAATTGAGAGGGGGGAGGGGGGGGTGAATCAGTTGTTACCAAAATCAAACTTATACAAAATTAATCAACCTTAGATCATAGATCTGATAATTAACAGTGCAAGCATGAAATCAACATCACATCAAAGACACATGAACACCAAGGTTTTATACTTGGAAACCATGGTAGGGGAAAAACCACGGTGGATGTTAGTCCACAAGATTATACCCTATTAGAAGTATAATGAAGAATAAAAAGGAATGCACTTGCATTCAGGTGCACTACCTAGAGCACACTGCTCAAAGGGGAGGCTCATTGCCTTACATACAGTAATAAGATTAAATCCATTTGATGAAGTTGAACTGAGAAATTAGCTTCTACAAAAGCCTGATTATAGTTCCGATTAAGCACACAAAAACTTCCACAAAATCTTCCACACTCTTCTCTGAATGATATAACCTTTATTTGCACATGTACATCACTTGTACACTTGAGCACTTTCCACTAAATGAGGAAAACAATCTCATATATATCCGCTACATGGATTTACATCCACTGTTCATTCGACCACAAAATAAAGAATAAATTACAACTATCGGCCTTGAAACATGAATAAATTTCAATGCATACCAACACAAGTCGGTCACAACATAGTGAGGACCCAAAAAACACCTCCAAAAAACACCTCCAAACATACCAAACAATAAAACATTAATCCTCATGGATTTGAAACACGCTAATACCATCATGTGGGCCAAGAACACGAAAACTCGGGCACACATTGGAAAAATCTCCAATCACGAACACTCCAATCAATGTGGACATACAAAAAGGATAGAGAACAATCTAGACTCATCCATGAACATCACAAGTACATGTGCAACACATGAAATTACCAAAATTTTATCCGCTTCAACCAAGAACACCATCTACAAAAACTGAATAACTGTAAGCACACAGATCTTCATAGCTTCCACAAATCTTTATGCGAACCTCTAAAAATTTCAGACAACATACTAGAAAGATTTAGCAACAAACCCTTTGAAGTGCACCTTCAGATATTCAACATACAAAAATTTCCAACAATCTGACCTTCTTAACTCCACTGGCTGTCTGTACTATATTTTTCACATTTTCTCAATATCCTTGACATATACAACCTTAAGCATCATTAATGCTAATAGTGTTGAAATCAATGACAACCACATATCAAAAATACAACACAACATCCAACAATCTCCCCCTTTGTTATTGATGGCAACACATGATGTGGAAAATAATACCATCAACCCAACTAACTCTTCTCCAACAATCTCCCCCTGAGATTGTGCACTCTTTCCCGTTTCCTTCATTTCTCTTCTTTCCCACACTTTTCACATTGTTTCTCTCCCCTTTTGACATCAATGGAAAAGGTACACATGCTTTGATCACAAATTTGAATCATCTGACTACCCCCCCTGACTAGCAGCCACCACAACATCAATCGAGAATAAGATATGCCTATGAATTCACAGACTGATGCAAATACTTGCATCTTAGTTCTGATTGGGAGGGGAAATCACCCCTAACTTTCCTTTGAGGTACTCAAAATTATCATTAGGCAACGGTTTTGTAAAGATATCTGCAATTTTCTCTTTGGTAGGTATATACTCCAGTCTAACTTTTTTATCACTTACTTTATCTCTCAAGAAGTGATACTTGATGGATATATGCTTTTTCTTTGAATGTAACACTGGATTCTTAGAAATGTTAATGGCACTTTAATTGTCACAGAATATGGCAATGGGTTCTTCATACTCAATTATGACATCTCTCAACATTTGCTTCATCCACAATACTGGGGTAGAACTGTTTGCAACAACAATGTATTATGCCTCAACAATAGATAATGAAACTGAGTTATGCTTTTTACTTATCCAAGATACCAACTTTTTTCCTAAGAATAATCCACCAACACTGGTACTTTTCCTGTCATCTACATCTCCTGCCCAATCAACATCAGTAAAAACACTTAAGATAAGATCATCATCCTTAGGATACCAAAGACCAATATCAACTATCCCTTTTAGATATCTAAAAAATATTTTCACAACAGTCACATGAGACTCTTTAGGATTAGCTTGAAATCTAGCAACCATGCACACAACATTCATTATATATGGCCCGGTCTGAGTCAAATAGAGTAATCCACCAATCATTGACCTGAATCTTGTCTGATTTTCTTTAAGAGAATCATCATTTTGTGTAAGTTTGCATCCAGTCACCATAGGTGTACCAACTAGCTTTGAATCTTCCATGCCAAACTGTTTCAGTAACTCTTTCACATACTTAGACTGAGATACAGAGATTCCATCATCTAGCTGAGTGTTTTTTAATCCTAAAAATAATTTCAGCTCTCCTATCATTGACATTTCAAATTCATTTTTCATTTCATCAGAAAAATTCATACACAAATCATCATCACCTTCAAAAATAATATCATCAACAAAGACTTCAATGATCAGTTCTTTGTTCTGATTCAACTTGAAATACAAATTATTGCAGCAGTACCTTTATTGAATCCAAGTTTCAACAAGTATTTATCCAATCTAGCATACCAATCTCTAGGAGCTTTCTTAAGTCCATATAGAGCTTCCTTCAATCGGCATACCATGGCCTTTTCATCAGTCAACTAAAATTCATCTAGTTGTTCAACATAAACTTCTTCTTCTAGTTCACCATTCAGAAATGTTGACTTTACATCCATCTGATAAACTTTGTAATTCTTGAAAGTAGCATAAGCAAGAAATAATCTTACAACTTCAATTCTAGCAACAGGAGTAAACGTTTCTTCAAAATCAATACCTTCCATCTATGAGTATCCTTTGTAAACCAATCTTGCTTTGTTTCTGATCACATCACCTTGTTCATTCAGCTTATTCTAGAAGACCCACTTGGTTCCAATCACATTTTTGTTCTGAGGTCTAGGAACAAGATCCCATGTATCATTTTTTGTATCTGTATTACTTCTTCTTTCATGGATTCCATCCAATGTTCATCCTTACATGCTTCACTGATATTTCTAGGCTCAAATTTAGAGATTAGACAATACTCTTCCAGAATTGTTCTTCTAGTTTGCACACCTTTTCTGTTGTCTCCTATGATCTGACTATAAAAATTATTTCGCCTTTCATACTTAGGAGTTTTGAGATTTTCTCTTACCTCTTGTTCTTGTGTTCTTTCTTCTGCACTTCTAGTTTCTGCTTCTTGATTCCCTTGGTTCACCGAAACAATTTGAAGTTGATTATGTGCCTGAACATTACTTCCATTGTTTGCACTATCATGTTGATTATCTGAATCATAACCGCTAGATCTGGATGATTTACCAATATCTTCATCAACTTTGATATTTGCACTTTCAACTATTTTCTTCAACCTTTTATTAAAGCACTGGTAAGCTTTGATTTTAGTAGAGTATCCTAGAAAGATTCCTTCATCACTTCTAGCATCAAACTTACCTATATCATCATCTCTCTTGATGTAGCATCTGCTTCCAAAAAAATTGAAATACTTGACAATAGGCTTCTAACCAAACCATAGCTCAAAAGGTGTCTTACCAAAATTACTACTGACATTCACCCTATTAATGGTGTACACATTAGTACTTACAACTTCTCTCCAGTAGAAATGAGTAGTATTTTCTTCTAGAGCCATGGTTTTAGCAGTGTCTAGAACGGTTTTGTTCTTTCTTTCAACAACTTCATTTTGTTGAGGGGTTCGAGGAGCAGATAGTTGTCTTTGGATTCCATTCTCTTCACAAAAAGAATTGAATTCTCATGAAGTGAATTCACCACCTTTGTCTGACCTTAGACATTTGATCCTTTGACCTATCTCAATCTTTGCCATAGCTTTAAAACTTTTGAACTTTTCTAATGCTTCATATTTTTCTCTTAAGAAAGCAACCCATATCATTCTAGAATAATCATCAATGATCAACATAAAATACCTTTCACCTTGTAGGCTCTTGATTCTGGATGGACCACATAGAGCAGTATGTATCAAATCCAGTACTCCATTAAATCTATACTATTTGCTTCAAAAATAATTTCGTGTTTGCTTTCCCATCTAACATTCCTTGCACATAGTGTTAGTAGGATTCACTAACTTAGTCAGATCTCTAATTTCTTGAGTAGAGATTATCTTGACAATGTTATCAAAGTTCACATGACACAACCTCATATGCCATAACCAACTTACATCAATTTGAGAAATCAAACAACTTTTACTAGCAACTTTCAAATGAAAGATATTACCTTTTGTCTTTGTTCCTGAAGCAATCATATTTCAAGAACTTCCCCTTCTTCTGCACTTACCATCCTTGAACTACAGATTGTTACCTTTGTCTACCATTTTTCCAACACTCAACAAGTTATGCTTTAAGCCTTCTACATAAAGAACATCATTAGTATTGTGCTTGCCACCAAAAGAAATAGTGCATCGGTGATGAATCACACCAAAAGTGTTGTCTCTAAATATCACAACACCACCATCATAGTTTTCCAAGCTTACGAACTTGCTTTTGTCACCAGTCATATGATGTGAGCATCCACTTTCAATTACCCACTCATATTTTTCTTCAATTTTGGCCTGCAAGAGCTTTCTCATCATTCAAATTACTAGCAGATTCAGTGGATACCTGACCAATTTCTTTGATAGCAATAAATACCCATTCATCTTCATTTCCAGTTTCTCTATTAGATTCTTCATCAGTTACACCTTCTTCAACATAATAGCATTTCCTTTGAAATCTAGTATTCTTGGGTTTGTACTTTGAGACTCTTTCAAGACATCTAGATGCAAAATGACCTATCTTACCGCAAGAAAAAATTTAATAGGTAACTTTCCTTTGTACTTACCATGACCTCTTGATTCTCTTTTCACAATCAATGCTTGTAGTTCTTCCAGTTCCTTTTCTTCATCTTCAATCTACTTCATCTCATCTTCATACTTGAATGTTCTCTTGGAACTCTCTCCTGAATTATATCTTTGATTGCTTTTCCCAGATACAGTAGCTTTGAAGGCACATTCAGTCTTAGGAGCAGACTCACCAAATTCACTCAATTCAAATGCAACAAGTTTTCCAATCATTATGTCTCTTGTAATATTTGTCACTGTCCCGAGTTCGTCAATAGCATGAGCTTTCGTCTAGTAGGAAGGGGGCACATATCTAAGTATCTTAACCACAATTTCATCTTCATCCAAGGTTCCAACAACACTTATAATTTCCATCACTAATTCATTTATCTTTTGCGAGAAGGAAAACATGTTTTCATCTTCACTCATCTTCAAGCTCTCCCATTTTCCTTTTAGACTTTGCAGCTTAGCACTTTTCACTAGTGCATCTCCTTCATACAATGTTTCCAATTTTTTCCAAATCTGGTATGCAGTCTTCAATCCTATCACATTTGTCATCTTTGAATCTATCAAAGCACTCACCAAAGTTTCTACTCTCTTGGTATTAATTTCTTCTTGCTTGATCTCATCTTCAGAGGAAGGACCATTCTGAGGAATAGTATATGCACTTTGTGTCATCTTCCAGAAGGGTTCACTAATGCACTTCAAGTGACACACCATCCTGAATTTCCATAGAGAGTATTTTGTACCATCGAATATAGGACTATCCTTCTTGTATGATGTCATCTCAGATCACTTCAAATTGTTAAGCTTCTTTCAGAGTAACTAGCTCTGATACCAATTGTTGGAAAAACAAGGATAGACAACTGAGAGGGGGGGGGGGGTGAATTAGTTGTTACCAAAATTAAACTTATACAACATGAATCAACCTTAGATCACAAATCTGATAATTAACAGTGCAAGAATTAAATCAACATCACATTAGACACACATGAACACCAAGATTTTATACATGGAAACCTTGTTAGGGAAAAACCACGGTGGATGTTAGTCCACAAGATTATACCCTGTTAGAAGTATAATGGAGAATAAAAAGGAATGCACTTGCATTTAGGCACACTACCTAGAGCACACTGCTCAAAGGGAAGGATCATTGCCTTACATACAATAATCAGATTAAATCCATCTGATGAAGTTGAACTAAGAAATTAGCTTCTACAAAAGCCTAATTACAGTTTCAGTTAGGCACACAAAAACTTCCACAAAATCTTCCACACTCTGCTCTAAATGATCTGACCTTTATTTGCACATGTACATCACTTGTACACTTGAGCACTTGCCACTAAATGAGGAAAACAATCTCATGTATATATCCACTACATGGATTTTCATCCACTATTCAGTCAGCCACAAAATAAAGAATAAATTACAATTGTCGGCCTTGATACATGAATAAATTTCAATGCGTACCAACACAAGTCGATCACAACATAGTGAGGACCCAAACAAACACCTCCAAACATGCCAAACAATAAAATATTAATCCTCATGGATCCGCAACACGCTAACACCATCATGTCGGCCAAGAACATGAAAACTTGGGCACACATCGAAAAAATCTCTGATCATAACCACTCCAATCAATGCAAATGTACAAAAAGTATAGAGCACGATCTAGACTCATCCATGAACATCACAGGTACATGTGCAATACATGAAATTACTAGAATTTCATCTGCTTCAACCAAGAACACCATCTACAAAAACTGAATAATTGTAGGCACAAAGATCTTCATAACTTCCACAAACCTTTATGCGAACCTCTAAAAATTTCAGACAACATATTAGAAAGATTAAAAAAAAAATCCTTTGAAGCACACCTTCAAATCTTCAACATACAGAACTTTCCAACAATCTGACCACTGGTTGCCTGTACTATATTTTTTACAATTATCTCAATATACTCGACATATACAACCTTAAGCATCATTAATGCTAATAGTGTTGACATCAATGACAACTACAAATCAGCAACACAACCACAACATCCAACAATTATTTTGAGCCCCCGCAACAATCTCTCTTTTTTTTTCTTGTGAATGAAAAAACACAACCGCATGTCAACATTTTGAGCCTCCACAATGTTCTTTCTCTTCTTCCCTTTTTTCCTTGAAGGTGAAAAGAACAAAACCACATGTCAACACTCTAAGCCACCCCAAAATTCTCTCTCCTTTTTCTCTTTCTCCTTGCAAATGAAAGAAACATGGCTACATGTCATCCTTTCATAGCCCCACACAACTTTCTCTCTTCTTCGCAGACATGTGGTATTTGTTCAATCAAACATTGACAAGTCAACCTGGACACATGCCAACCTCTAGTTGCACCACACTAATTTTTTGCTTCTTTCCTTTTTTTCTTGCATGCATGCAAAACACTGCCACACGCCAATCTCTCACAAGACTGCACTTTTCTTGTCTTTTCTTTTTGCTTGTGGGTACACAAAAATCAACCACTTGTCAAGCTCTTGCAACATCACACAAGATGAATTGGGACCCGCTGTTATATTTGTGGATAAGAAAACATATGGCACATGTCGCATCCACACATAACACTTTCCTTCTGGGTCTACCTTTTACACGCGTCATCACTCCATGCTACCACAAGCTTTTTCTCCTTTCTTCACTCTCTTCATGCAGGCGTGCAAAAGAGAACTTGTCACCATTCTATGGAACTGTAAGGTTAGAAATGAGGACTGCCATTTCTCCCATGGGTGATTGGAAGTGTGGCATTTGTCTTGCTGACAACATCCCTTTACTTTTGTTAAAGTATTGACTTTATACTTAGGAAGAAATATTTTTCACTAAAAGCGGGCAATGTAGAGACCGATAAACCAACAAAACCTAGGGGCTTAAGTTAAAACTTAAGCAACTGGGAACAACCTAGGGAAAGTCAATGAAGAATTAGAACATAAAGTGCACACCCATTTAGAGGCACCTAGGGTTTTGAAGAATTAGGTCCAAAAACCCTAGCATAGCATGAAAACCCTAACCTTGAAGCAGTTCAGAGAGGATCAAACCACGATTGAAGAGTGTAGAAATAATCCTTAGCCATGAGTAGACATGAAAAGAAATGAACATACATGACTCTCTTATACTGTACAATTTTGACATCAATGACAATATATTTCCCTCTTGACATTAATGATGAAAATTTGCAACACACATTCAAACAAAAGATCATTAAATCATTTAGATGGTACATTATCCATGGTTAACTTCTTTCTTTGCTTAGTATAAAATTCAGGCGGGAACTCCCCTATGGCCAATAGTTGGTTTAGTTGTGAACCATGTCATGTAAGTAGAAATAGTGAAGAGTTGTTCATCTAAAAATTCATCCTTCATAGGTTCCTTCTTTTCTTTTGAATGATGGATTTTAGACAAAAAATTAGCTCCACTACAATAAATTTTCTAGATCTATCCATTATGGTTACATGAAATTCTTACAGTAGTAACAACCAAAAAATTATTCTTTCACTTACTGTAGGTTTATTCACAAGGTACTTAGTGGAAAAATGATAATTATAAATGGTTACCCTATAACCTATATTGTAATGATGAAATTTATTGATGACATGAATCGCTATAAGAAATTCATGTTTAGTGGTAATGTATTTGTGCTATGTGGGGGTTAAGTTTTTTTTGATGAAGTATGTGTCATAAAATCCTCCATTTTCATCTTTTGCTAATATTTCACCTATTTCTCATTTGAGATGTCTACATTAATATAGAAGGGTACTTTCCAATCAAGGCCTCTTAGTACTAGAGTAGATGTTAATTTCTCTTTAAGTTTCTCTAAATATTTTTGACACTCTTTAGTCCAATTTAAAACAACTTTATTTGGAGAAGGGTGAACATTAGAGCTACCAATTTTCTAAAATTTCTAATAATGCTTATATAATACTTGGAATTTTGTAAGAAGATTCTCACATTTATTTGTGTTATTGGAGGCTCTAATTGGGTATTAACCTCTATCATTGTTGGATCAACTTGATAGCTTCAAAAAAGATAGGGTGGACCAAAAATATTCCTTGATCCATCATGATCAAATATTTTTCATGGCTTAAGGAGAGTTGTTTCTCTTCACATCATTGCATGACTTTGTCTATGTTAGTGAGGGCCTCATCAAAATTATTACCATGAACAATGAAGTCATCCATGAATACTTCCATACAATTTTTTACTAGCTCCAAGAAGATGGTGAGGACAACTCACTAGAATGTGGTAGGGGCATTATATATTCAAAATGAGAGGATTCTATATTTGAATGTTCCCAATGGATAAGTAAACATATTTTTTTCCTAATATTATGGTGCTACTTAAATGTAATTCTACCTATTGAATCCATCAAGAAAAGAGAATTTTTCCCAAGTAGGTTGTTAAAGACTTGATCGATGAATGGTAGAGGAAAATAGTCTTTGTAAGTTGCCTTATTAAACTCTTGATAGTCAACAAAAACTCTCCATTCATAATTTTTCTTTGGAACCACAAAAAGTGGTGAGACCCACTTGTTATCTGATATTTGGTATATAAATCCCACTTTTTGATTTTTTAATCTCATTTTTTATTATTTCTTGAAGTGCAGGCTTGATTCGATGTTGTGGTTGTCTTATCAATATCAGATCTTTAGTGTAAATATGATGTGTACAAATGTTTAGATGGACACCTATCATGTCTTTGTAGTCCTAGGAAAAATATTTGTTGTTCCTAATGAGCACATTGAATAAATAGAGATCCTATTAATTTTTTAACCGACTATCAATATTTATATTTTTCCCTAACAAGAGCACTAATTGCTTAAATGATAGGGAGGTGAAGGTTGCTACTTTCATTTAATTCATCAATGTATTGAGGGGGTATACATGAGGTTGCAGGATGTGAAATATGGTGATGTTCTTACAAAAATAATCTCCTCATGGTATCACTCTTGCCAATGGGAAATTGAATAATTTGAGGAAGTTTCTTCTATCTGTTGTACCCCAAAATTAAAATTTCGCTACACTTAGGCATTTTGAAGAATTGAGTCAAAATACTATTAAATCTGTCAGAAAAGGTCAAAATGGGGGTCTGCATGTCTTGCATGGGGGTCATAAACTTAAAATTTTCAAAATCTGACAATCTGGGTCGGTCCGAAAAGATCAAACCTACAATACCCAGATTTCAGTTTTTCATCCCTAAATTTTAGGAAAATTTCTATTTTTAGTAGTTTTCTAAAAATAGAAACTTTTTCTGGGTTTTCTTGGGTTTCTTACGAAATGGATACTTGTAAAATTTTCTAAAAATAGAAATTTTGGCCGTTAGGGTTAAGACTGATTTTGATTGGCTTAAAATACTTCCTCATCAGGTTGGTGCAGTCAGAATCACAAAAAGATCAGTTTTACTCTACTGGGTCTATTCTGCTTTTTCAAAAGTTGTTTCAGAGAATCTTAGGTCATCAATGGAGGTTAGTCAGCTGCCAGGTGTCAGAATCAAGAGCTCGAGCATCAAATAGAGACCGTCGATGAACAATGTGCACGAGAAACGAGGAACAAGCTAAGGAAGTTGAAAAATGAAAAATTTCAAATTTTATCTAAGTCTAGAGATTTCAGGCGCCCTTGTCAAGAAGAGGCGCCCATGTTTCAATGCCTTAGAAAAAATTTCATCTTAGCAGCCAAAGGTAATGGAAACACGTGTTACGAGGTAAAATTGAAAATTGATAAAATTTTCTAACACAAGAAGCCATGGGCGTCCCTGAAGGAGAAAGGCGCCCAACTTTTCAAGAGGCCAAAAGCCAAAATTAGGGTTTCCTTCTCCAGGACAATGCTGCTCAGATTCATCCTAGCTCCGCAACGAATTAGTCGACACAGTCACCAGATCATCCAATCACCGGCAGATCCACGACAAACAGGTGTCACGGAGAGAGATATCTTGAAGACTGAAGACGAAGAAGACAAAAGAAAATCTAACTCTGGAGAAGGTGGGTGCCATACTTCAAGAAGGGCGCCCAAACTTTTGAGATAGCAAATGGTCAAATTTGCAAAAGACTCCTCTAGCATAACTTTGTCAGACTAGATCCAACTCTCCAACGAATCCGTCAGCTCACCTGTCAAAGTCAGCAGTCATCAGATATCGCCAAGCGAACAAAGGAGAAAAAGTGTGAGAAATGGAAAAAAGTGGAAAGCAACAGTGAAAATTCAAAAATAAAAACTAACATTGGAAGTTATGGGTTCCCTTGAAGGAGAAGGGCTCCTAGGGTTTAAGGCCATCAGAAGTCAGTTTCTAGAAATGAGTGATCTAGAAGACCCCTTCCAGATTCATCTCAGCTATCCAGTGAACTTAATAGCCAGTCAATCTGACAAGCACAACACCCGGAATAGTGAAATCATTTGAAGGTCAGAAGATAAGCATAAAGATTGAAGATCATGAAAATGGCTAACTCTGGAAGAAATGGGTGCCCTTATCAAGGATAGGCACCTAACATTTCAAAGGGACAAATGGATTTTTTAGCAGATGACATCTCCAGAACAAAGTTGTTAGCTATGATTAGGCTCCGCGATGGAAGAATCAGTTCGTTCATCGGACAAATCTAGAGGTCAGGAGATAGAGCTGAAGCAGGGTCAGAAAAGTGAACAAAAGTTGAAAAAGATAGAAATTTGGCTAAGTCTGGGAAGACTAGGCGCCATACCTCAAGAAGGGCGCCCATTCCTTCATGCCTTAGTTTATTTTTGAAACTTCCAAAAAAAAATTAAAGAGAAGAGAAATACGCCTTTACTCAAGGCATGAATTAGGTTTAGGGTTTCTTCAAGATTAGGGTTTGAGAAGCTGTTTTCAAAGCAAAAAACTTATTTAAGGACACCTCTATGTATTATTTTTCATATTTTCTTGCAGGTACCTTCAAAGAGAAACAAAGCAACAGCTTCAAACCTATGTTTTTCAAGATTCAAGAACCCTAACTTGTTGGTTTATCATAAATTTTCAGATCGGCAATCAAAGAAGACCTCCTCTTTCATATTTTTTCATCAAGAACATTGAATTTGTAAAGAAGAAGGCCTATACTATCAAATTTCAGCAAGCTAATCCATTTTTGTTCTATCTTCTGGACAAATTGTTGAAGATTTCTCTCTGAGTTGCAACAACTGCTTTTATTTTGCATGACAGGGAAAACTTCATATTCATCCATTTCTAGTCTTCTGGATCTATGCTAAACCTTCTTCTGGACAAAACCCATACCTCAGCTTTTTCAAAAAAAGTAAAAGTTGTTGCTTTTTCAGTAAGAAGCTAGAATTTTCAAAATCTAATCAACTGGGTCCATTCAGATTATGCTCAAGAACAATACCCAGATGTCAGCTTTTTTCTGTTTTTTTGGGGAAAATTAGGGTTTGCTGCTTTTTCAGTCTTCACTCCATATTTTCAAAAACGGACGATCTAGGTTGGCTTGTAACAAAATTCTAGTCAAAACCCATATCTCAAAAAAAATCTCAAAAATTCGTCCATTGGAGGAAGAAAATCAACAAGCTAAATTTAGAAAGTTTGCCAAAATATTGTCTGAACCTAGGCATGTTTACTGTCAATCTTCAAGTCTTTTAGAATGGAATACACTCCTGTAGAGTTCAAGACCAAATCAGTGCTTTACCACGATTTTATTGAAACAACCGAAACTGACTTGCATCACATCAAGTTGGTGTTCAATATACGTCCTTTGGAAGATGCAAGCAATACCACCATCAAGAATCTTGGCCATTCAAGTCTTCTTGCAGCAGCATCCATACCTTTCTCAGTACAGAGTCTAGAGTTCATAATTGCTTGCATCAAGCATTACAATCCAGCTACAAGGGAGATACAGTCAATTGATGGGAGAATCATTTGCAGCCTAAAACTAGACATGATTGAGAAATGCTTCTCCATTCCACCATGGCTTGGAAGTGTCACTATCAATGTGGAAGAATGTGAAAGGATATTGGAAGAACATCAAGATAAATACAACAAGAAGATTGCACATAGGTGGCTGAAAGAGAAACATTCTACATTGCCAAAGGATGTCGGAAGAGGACAATTCAAAGATGAATTTGCCATCATAATAACCCTACTCAATCGAGTTACAGGTCAAGCAGATGCAACAAGGTTTCAGCCTTGGATGTTCTATGTGATACCTCATATAATGAAAAAGACAGAGTTCTATGACTGGCCTACATTGATCAGTGATTGCTTATATCATCAGATAACTGAGTATTTTCATAGACATGCATTTCACATGGTCTCCTACCTAGTCTATTTGGTTTCCTATCAAGGTAAATTCAGAGGGTTAAATATGGAAGGTTCTTTAAACATTCAACATGTCTACAATTACTATACTTAGTTGGAATTTACTACTACATCATGTCATTACAAAAGGGTGAATGAAGCATTCTTGATTTACACAGTGCGAGACCTAGATAACGAGCTACATTTTCACATCTCATTCATTGCCAGGGCTACAATATCAAAATGGGAAGATTGGTTTATTCAGTTTGCCACTTTCACTTACTTAAGGGTGTATAGCTATTCAGGGGCTCCACTTATGTTACTAAGGTATCCATCAGATGAAGTGGTATGCATGGAATTCTTCAGGAAAATGTCAAACATTCACATCCGTCTGTGCAACAAGAAGAAACCAGCCTTCAACTTTCCTTTTGCTTTAGGCATTTACACATGTAGATCATTTGCGGAAGCTAAACTAATGGGTAACGAGTTAGATAAATTTGGTCTCAATCCTTTCAGCGAGAGACGATCATATGATCCCCATGGCTTCTATGCATGTAGACTAGGTTAGAACTATGCTCATATGTCTGCACTTGAAGACTTTTGGGCGAATTTCCGAGACGAGTATGAGGTGCGAAGGCGAAGTCACAGTAGGTTAACCCTTCATCAAATGAAAGATTGCTTATTTGAAGATATTGAAGGGTTGTCAGATGATGATGGGGATGTAATTCTTCCAGCCTACACTAGAAATAAGGTTGAGCAACAACCTCTTCCACAGGTCAACTAGGCCCATAAGGAATGTATCACAGTGGAAGAAAGGACAAGACAAGTGGTAGAGTATAGTAAGACTTTCTTGATTCTAAAGAAAAGGGAGTCTATTCCAGTAGCATTGCTGCCAAAGAAACATTCATCTCTTCCCTCTTCTTCAAGAGTACAACCAAAGAACAAAGAAAAATTTCAGTCTCAAGAGGTCACAAAGGGCAGTAGATCAACAAAGAGTGCTAAAAGGAGGCTAGATTATACATGGATTGTTATACAGGAGCAGCCTACAGTTGAAACATAAGTTCCTCCGCCAGAGCTCACACTTCAAAAAGAAGTAAAACATGATGAACCTTTGATACAAGAAACTCTACCATCTCCTAGGTCTTTGCCAATTCACATCGATTTGGAAGATAAGGAGATAGAGGCCAATGTTACAATTATTCCTCCCTTGGATGTCAATAGAAATACCACATCTTGGCTTGAGAGCTCCTTGGGAAGGACAAGAAGAAGGCCTTCGTATCAGGGAATGTTGATGACCTTAGCATATACCAAGAAGCACCCAAGAAGAAGGCCAAGAAACAAATGCATTTTGAGAGGAATCTTGAGGGTGAAATGGTCATGGACACAACCACACCTCTTGAAGATAAAATAAGAGATGAGGTGGATGTTGATGATTTTATCATGGTCAAAGCAAACCTTGGTAAAAGTACTCGACATGTTGATATAAGTTTGTTTAAAATGGTAACAGAAAACATTCAAGAAAGAGTGCAAAGGGATGGAGAAGACAAGGCAGCCCTCAAGGCTGAAAATCGTCAACTTTGGTTATGTATATCAAATCTTATCCAAGGCACTTCACAAACAATTTAGTTGCTGCTCAAGTCTTAGAAACACCATCTGATCAGCAACAATTAAGGCAATTATTCATTTGTGGAAAACAAACTAATGAGTAGATAGAAGAGATCATCAGCAGAGGAAAAGAGGTTCTAACATAGGTCTTCCAGTTGAGATACAAGGCTCATGATTTACGTCAAGGTATCCAGGATTTTGAACAACTGATAGCCGAGTTCAAGCCCATGCACGAAATCATAATTGTAGATTTAGAGATGGCTTGTGGCTCTACAATGGTGAGAGAACATAAAAGACAAATCCTAGAGTGGAAAGAAAGTCATCTTTTTAAGGTGAATACATATGTCAGAATATCTGAGGAGTTTGCAGTATATAAATAAAGAGTTGTTGATACTCTTAGGTTCGTCAGAGAAGTAGTTGTAGAAATTCCTTGTCAGTATTGCCTTAAGGATGGTTCCTACATCGAGCTTGACGTAGTCCAAGATGAGTTTCAGAGCATATTGCATGGCAGCGAGGGCAGTGTTGGGAGAATGATGATGATTTCCATGATGTCGGCAAGGTTTGAGAAATCGTCCAATGAGAGTGAAGATTTCTTGAAGTCAATTATAGATGGCGAAGAAATCTTGGAAAAGTAGAATTTTGCTATTAATAGCATCAACACTCCTACTTCAGATGAAGTTTCCCACTTTTTAGTGGATGTGATCGAGCTTTAAATCTTCTTTCTTCTAGAAGCATCTTCCACGCTTTCTTTCTATTCTTGTCTCAAATCTTTTCCATTCTTTGAGGATAGAAAGAAAACATTGTAACAAGTTGTCACGAGTTGGCACTTTCCGTTTTTAAATGCTTTCTAGGGTTTAGATGTTTTAATCTCTTCTAGATTTAGAAATAAATCTTGCATGTTGGAAAATATTAGTTGTAAAAGCAAGGAGATTTTAGGGTTCCCTACTCCTCTGCTTAGTTATAAATAAGAGCAGTGTTTGCTCATTTTCCTTTAACTATGCTTGTGATAGCAAAATCGTTGAGCTTATGCCTTCATGTTTGTTATCGTCTAGTGTTTTTCACTTTGTGTAAAGAGCAATTTTGCATGCCTCTTTAGCTGCAAATACTTGTTTAGTGCATGTGTTGTGTTGATTATAATTAGGTTGATCGCATGTTGCAAGCGTGTTGCTACAACTTGCTGTCCCGAAGTTGTAATCCTTGTTCCAGAAACTTGAGTAAATAAAATCTTGAGCGTGCTTTGTCTACCCTAATATAAATATCTCGAGTTTCCGTCTATTTGTTTTGTCTTAGAAGTATGAGTAAATAAAATCTTGAGCGTGCTTTGTCTGCCTTGAAATAAAAGTCTCTAATTTCCGTAATACTTGTATGATCTCTTTTTCAGCTTGCCTTAAAATGTATGTTGAAGAATAGTTTGTTTAAGTATCTTTTTCAGAAATCAAACTCGTCCATTTCCAAACTCTCTTGCTCTGTGTTTACTTGAGAGGGTGGAAACGTTTTAAGCATAGGTTAAGTTGTAGCTATCTAGTTTCATTAAAGGGAAAACCACAGCCACAACATCTAGTGTTCTATAACCTTGTGTTCTCGTAGCTGAACCAAAAAGATAGGCATAATTAAGTTTAGATTACTTTTCTTTATGCATCTCAGCAAAAGAGGGAGCTTCCCCTCCTAATTCGAAGAGCATTTTACTGCACATAGTTGTCTGTTTCCAGAACGCATTCCAGAGGTGCGATTTGAAACTCCAACACTATCATCTCGAGAAAACTCTACTATTTTGAGTTGAAAAAGAGATTAGTGATCTCTTTTCTCAAAATATTCTCAACCCCCAATTCCCTGCAAATGATCATGCGTTTCTAGTATTTCTTCTATTTCCTTAGTGAAAAGAAGAAAGGTCAGTGGAAACACCTTCGTACACCTATCTAATGAGGAGAGAGAGAATGTGAATTTTCTTAGAACCCTTAAACAATTATAGTATAGATATGCACAATCATCAACATAAAAATGAAAATTAGAAATAATACTATAACACATTATTTACATGGGTAAAACCCTTTTGGGAAAAACAACCCACACTCCAAAAGTACATCCCAATGTATTATTTGTAAATAATATGGTTACAATACAATCTCAGAGCCAAGCTCTTACAAGAGTTGAATATAGGATTTCTACAGCAATTTAAGCAACATAAAAGTATCTAAAAAATAACATCATCATAAAAATCACTCCAAATGTATCATATTTATAGAGTTAAAATGAAAAATATGAAACTTGTACAAGTAGACACTAGAGAAGACCACATGGAAATTTTTGACTGTCTACATGAATGCTAAACTACACCTTTGTGTGTCTAGCACCTCCTTGCATGTCAATCATGTTCTCAACATGGAAACAATGTACATGCTTAGAACACCCTTCCATGCATAGGCATCTACACAATTGGGTCCCACCTATCATTTTCTTTTTTTATTTCCAATTCTTACAACTATCATTAATCTGTTATAATATTTTATCATAATCAGTTATAAACTCTTACATGGCATGACACATGCCAAAAATCATTCTTCATAGTGGAGTACAAAGTGGGATGCTTATTTCCTCAAATTGAGGATGTGTGATATCCTAGTCACTTTCTATGTAAGATGATAACTCATTGCTCTGAGTTCAACAAAGTGACATCATTGGATGAACATAAAATAATTTATATAGGCATAAAATAATAAGTAATCAAACCAATGTTAGGATTGCAAAGATCAAGGCACCCTAATCACGAAACTTTGCATGTTGTTTAACAATGTTTATGGATAGGGAGGCTAAACTTTCTTGATTTCTCCCTTGAATCGGTTTATCAATCTTGACATATTTATTTATTTATTGGGGATGGATTTGTAGGTGGATAAAGAGTCAACAATTTGACATTTATTCAATTGGAAATTATCATTCCCCTAGACCTATAATCTATCAAGGCTGCTACAATTCCTAGTCATGATCTTCCCAATATAAGGGGGTTTCTTTATTTTGGTATCCATGGTTGGTGTATTAGAAAATCCATTAATTATTACTATGAATTTATCATAATTGGAATATTTGCAATGACTCCTATTTGTACTATGATTGATTGATCTTCCATTTGTAGGACAATGTTTGTAGGTTGCAACCTTTTTAGGGGAAATTATTCATGACAATAATGGAAGCACCAAAATAACTAATGTGTTGGGGATTCAACATCCTTGATCATTACAATAATAATAAGGCTTCTTAGATCACTGCATTTATGTGGGAGAATTTTTCCTAAAAGAAGATCAGCAAGGTGACCTTCCACTTGAATTGTGTTAGCTTGCTTTTTCTTCCTACCTAATGATTTAATAACAAAATTCTTAACTAATTTATTCAATTATGAAATTTATTTAATTTCTTAGAGTAGAAATACTTGATGTTGATTATTCTTAACTCTTAGATAACCTTGTATCTATTCTTGGCATGGGCTTTGAAGGGGGTTGCCGAATTTGTTTTTTGAGACATTTTGTAAATAGAACATGTCTTGGAATATGTTTAAGTCTATATTTTTTAGGGATATTTTGTTATGGTTGATTTTGGAGTTTAACTCTAGAGGAACTTCAAGATTTGGTGTTGATGGAACCATAGAAGAGGATCCTGAAGAATATCTAGGAACATTCTTTAGAGGGTTGTTAGATGATGATTATTGCCAAAATTTGATTTTAGTGAAGTTTTAGAGGATCATTCTAGAATATATTTGGATGAAATCTCTAGATCATCACTCAAGGATTTTTGAATTCCCCTATTAGTAGGTTGTATCTTATTCAAAGGAAGTATAATTTCTTCATTATTTTCTATTTCTAGTATAGTAGGTTTTGATGGGTGAAGAAACATTTTTTGGGATCTAAGTGGAATGTTCCCACAATATATGGCATTAATGCTAACCATATTTTCATGCTCAATAGAGTAGACACATGGTTAAGTTTTTATTTTGGGATTGGTGATTGTGTTATTGAGTTTTCGTGCGATTGTTCCAAGCTATTTATGGTGGGGGATTCAAATTTTGTTGTTGGTGTTTCAGTCATCCTGGACCTTGGTAAAATAAATTATATGGTAGGTTCCAAGGTGGTGCATTATTTTGGAGTACCATGTTTGTAGTGGTTGGTTGGGTCACTAAGGAGAAATTCATGGCTAACAAGTTCATTCTTGGGGGTGCATTAAGGGGGTCCCCATGGTTATGATATTTTTTGGTTAGTCCATGATGGTATCTAATGTTTCAAGTATGTTGCAAGTGTTGTCTTTGATGTCAAAATAATGGATACTTTTCATGATTTTTTCATTGTTGTCAACACAGTGGTAGTGTGTGGATGGTTGCATATGTTGTAATCAAAATGTTGATCAAAAGAATTATGTATGATGATGGATGTCATGAGATTTCTATAATAGTTGTCATATATTTGTTGTTGCTCATGTATAGGTAAATGATGTTGTTAATTTTTTATTCACTATATCCTGTTGTAAAGCATTACATAAGTTGTGAAAGAAAGAATGAAAGTGTGCCATGCTAATAGTGGTTCAAGAAGTTGTAATGAAAAGCCCTGAAGAATGCTTTGCATTCCTTCACATTTAAAGATATGGTCATGTAGTTTGGAAGATAGTTAGAATCAAGTGTGAAGCATGTATGTTCTTTATTTCAGAGCATAAAAGTTACCACAAAATTTTCTTGAGTTTGCAGAGTGAAGATTGTGTTCTTGCAATCATGGAAGGTTTAGAGAAATGCTCCATATTTATTTATTGTCGACATTGTGGTCTTGTAGTTTGGAGGACAAGTTTAAAATTTCTATCTATTTTCTCTCCTAAAGTTTCAAATGATAATGTGTATCGCAAGTTGAGTTTTCAATGTTCTATCTCAAGATTGTGGTGTCTGGGTATGCAAGAGATACTAGTTATGTGTCTGTTTGCTTGCACCAACATAATATTTTATGAAGTTGTAAAAGGAGGGAATGGGAATATTGTTGAATATCATTTAATTATTGTAATGTAATATGTATGGTGTTATTTGGTATCTTTGGTACCGCTTGTGGTCTAGAGTAAATATTTTTTTGGGTTGACTGTTTGTTGGGATGACTTGGTAGTTTGAGGTGTTTGTGCCAGGTTTTTGTTGTGTGCACCAACATGGGATTGTGTGCATATGTAAAATAGGTCTTTCTTATCTCCTAGCTGGACCATATTCAATTTCATTTTCCCATGGTTGTTTTGGAGCTGACTCATTATGGTTGTTGTGTGTTTCATGTTTACATGTTTCAGTTTGGTAGATAAGGAGAAACCTTTTGAAGTTTGTAGAAGGTATAAATGAAGGATTAAGTGTTTGATCAAAATAGTTGAGTAATATGTTGTGTGTTCAATATATATTCCAAATCCAATGTGCTAAAGGTAGAAGAATGAGTGTGAATGTGAAGAGAAATATTTGATGTATGTTGAAGGCATTGAGTTGAAAGTAGAATTGTATGAGTTAAGTGTTGAAGGTAGTGAGCCAAAAGGAGTGTGTAAGTAAGTGTTGGAGGTGGTGAGACAAAATTAAAAGTGAATGAGTGAATACTAGAGGCATTGAGACAAAATTAGTGTGTAAGTGAAGTGTTGAAGGCAGTGAGTAGGAGGCAACATAGGTGTTGCAAAGGTAGTTGAGTGTTTGATTCATCAAGTATTATATTATGAGGTTGAAACATCTTTTTATAGGTGTTGTAATTGATAGGGAATTGTAAAATTAATTTGGTTGAAGCCTTAAGATTGTTTATCTTTGTGAGGCTAGAATTGGATAATAGCTAAAAGAAACTTTCCCACCATATTTTTTACCTTGTATGGTTTTCCACATAAATATGGTGTTGTGGTTGTATGGTTGTGCTTTGAATGTTTTACTTGGTTAAGAAAATAATAATTTTTGATTGATAAATTTAAATTTGATTAAATTGAGGGATATACTGATTCAACCCTCTCTCAATATACCTACATGTTCTAGCATCTAATAGTCTTACTATTTTATTTCATTGGAGGGTGGTAGGAGGGTGGTAGGAGGGTGGTAGGAGGGTTGATGTGGAGATTGGTTATACGAAAAAATTCCATTCTATCATTGACCCATATAATTTAGCTCCTCTTCAACTATTGGAGATTTTTTCTTTGTTCTTTTGATTACCTATAAAGTTTCAAAATAGTATATGGGGTGTTTTTTTATCATAAACTTAATAAATGTTAATTTAGTTGCATTTTTTTAGTAGGTATTTTTTCTATCATATAGGATAATAAATGGAGAAAGGTTTTATGTTTTTTTTTAATTTCTTAGATTCTTTCTAGGGTTGTGGTTGTTTGGTTGTAATTTTAATTTTTTATCTGGTTAAGATAGTAATAATTTTTTATTGATAAATTTGAATTGGATTAAATTGAGGGATATACTAATTCACCCCCCTCCCCCCTCCCTTAATATATTTGTGTGTTCTAACAATTGGTATTAGAGATAAATTCCTTGGTGCAACCTAACAGTTGAAGGTAGATCTTGGTTCACAACACATGGCTCAAAAGGAGTCCTCTTCTAAGGCACCTTAGTTTGATGGGAACAACTATATATTTTGGAGTGTGAGGATGGATGCCTATCTCTCCTTGATAGGTTATGATGTTTTGAGAGCTACCAAGGATGATTATATTGAAATTTCTCATCCTATTGTTGATCCTAATGTAAAGAAGGCTCATGAGAATAATACTAAAGCAAAGAATGTTATTCTAAGTGAAAATTATGAATTTGTTAAGGTAGTGCAATGCAAGATTATCAAGGAGATATGGGATAAACTCAAGAATCTCTATGAAGGAAATTAGTTTGAAGCAAGAATTTTTTTAATCCTATAGAACATTATTTGAGAATCTAAAGATGAAAGAAGAGGAGAAAATAGGAAACTACTTGCTTCAAGTAGATGATGTTGTAAATGGGATTAGAGGACTTGGTGAAGTATAAATGATTCAGTTGTTGTGAAGAAATTTATAAGGACTGTTGTTGTTTTTAATTTCCAGCTAGGCTTCATAATTCTCTAAGAGGTTGCCAACCTCTATATTCAAGAATTCACAAAGTTAGTGGCCAACTGACAAGATTCAATCAAAGACTGAAATCTCCTACACTTTAGGTTCTATGAAACCAAGGAGGATGTTCCTATATGTTTTCATAGGATGTTTCATACCTTCAAGAACACTTCAATACACAGATATATTCCTATCAGTGCTAATAGATACCATCTACTAGGGTTTTGGCAAACCACTGAGTAAGAATAGCCATCTAAAGCTAGGAAAATGAATATAGTGTGAAATTTGCATCTAAAGAGAAATAGAAATTTAAGATGTTTTGATTTTGAACCCGCATGTTTAGGGTGACTGTTGTGAATTCATAGAAGACCCTAAATTAATTAACTAGTGCCTCATTCAATTGGGTATGATTCACATTAGATATAATCCTGATATCATTGAACTATCCTCACAATGCTTTACACCATAAGAATTTTCAACATTCAAAACAACACTTCTTACCACATCCTTAGCATATTACCACAGACCTATAATTCCATTTCAAGCATTTGATTAACTCATTAAGTTAAAGCAAGAAAGTGAATCATACATTCAAATATACCATTGAAGATGAATGAAAAAACCCTTGATAATTTCAATCACAATCTATCATAACACACACAGGAGAGCAATTGTCTCAATTTTTTTAGATTTCTTTCGATATTAGTAATTACAAAAAAGCATAGCACGCTTATCCCATGTACATACCCTACCTAGAATTATTTACTAGCTAAACCTTCTTGGATTCTGCATTACATGGCCTCACTGTACACCATCTAAACAATAGGACCTGAAAAATCCGACCTCAATAATGAGCCTTGAAATCTCCTTTATAGACCAAGAGAGCAACAAGCATCGGGCTCAATTGTTGATACATTTCAACTTAATTTCATTCTAACCAAATTAAATTTCAATAGCATTTCAAAATTCCCTACCATTAGATACAATCATACCACGAAAAAGGGAATCAAAATGGCTACAACCCTTGTAACCAGTTGACTAGAACAAAATTCCACCACATCACTTTTTCACCCGTCCACATCAGACCCCAAAAATTAGCAACAATACCATAGAAAAATTGCACAACCCTGACGACCACACTACCATCACGCACTAGGAACAACCACATGACCCCGATACAGGTGACTACTCCACATCCTCGCTTCAGTATGAAGCGAGAGCATCACCTTACCCATGTTAGCACCAACACTAGAACCAAATGCAACACATAGTGTCGCCATGACAATAGGAGATTCTATGAGGACCTCTTCATTCACACCAACCAATTTACTCAGGGACATGAGGTAACTACGATAGTCTGAATCAATGTTGAAAATTTCACCACAAGAGCCACCAGAGAGATCAATGGGTGACTTGTATCGCCCAGACTTCACCTCGACCTCAGCCTCCTCGCCACCCTTGTCAGACTCTCTTATCTCTGGATAATCAACCACCTTAGCCCATATAACCTATCTTTTGAACTAAGGACTACTTCTGATGAGATTTGGGAAGGACCCAACACCCTCAGAAATGACTCTAGGAGCACCAGGAACAGTACTTTGTTCAATTGGTGTCACCTCCAGCTGTGAACTCTTTGCACTCATCCTTGCACTTCTTACTAATGGTGAACCAGGAACAACTAACTTACACATCCTGCTAGCGGGTTAAAAGAAACTCTAAAAGAACACAAATTACTCACACATGAACACAGGCTCAAAAATACAATGATGCGAATGAACAATTGGCAAGAATTTATCAAGAAATCCAGTGAAAAAACCATTAATGCTCCAATTTCAATACAAGCAAGTGAGTGATTAATGGTTGACGTTGTCACCACTGAAAATTTCCAAGCTTATGGAAAGCTACGTATAACCCATCATGATTTCCACAAGAAAACCGCTCGCATGCATAGAAATCAGGATGAGATCCATCAAAAGACTTGTGCCATTAATGAATGTAATGTACAAAGCACAAATAGTCATCACATGGGTGGATCAAAACTTTGAATTCAGATCGTCAATGTGATAAGGAGTTGGCATGTTGAGCGACTCAGATTGAGTCAAACATCATTGAAAAATCCACATCACCATTTGGAAAACCTAGCATCCAATCACATACCTCATAGTTAGAGAGACGTGGACCAACAACGGGCCCCAACTAGCTACCTTGTACCATAGATCCAGGAAACGTGTCACCAACTCGCACACCTTGCAACATTTTTGAAAATATTAATTTGATTGTGCGAGGTTGGCGAGGGATGGTCATAATTAATCCCTGTCATTAAAATGTTGTCATCAATTTAATAGTTTTTCAGTAGCGCTAGCAGATCTGGGCCGGCCTAACCGCATCGTATGCGATAAGTGGCAACATTTCACACACCTCACACAATTTTGGTGATATCATCAAGAAACCTTGCGAGGTCTGCGAGGAACGATCCAGATTCGAAATCATTGATCCGTCAGTCCACAAATTTACAAATGGAAAAAGGTATTCATAACAATGGGGTCATCTAGGAAAATGTTGGGCAGACCCTTAGGGCACAAAATTTTAGACTAAATTTTAAACATTGGAAAAATGCCCATCCATTTTTTAGGAAAAATTTATATTAAACCTGAATGTGGAGAAACCGATAGGTCAGGTAAAGGGGTCGGTAACAACATGACATCAAGGGCTTTTCCAAATGACTTAAGAGACCAGCAACCCATAATGACAAGTCAACACAAAATTATAACACAAGGGTTTGTTTGATAAAAAATAGGTTTTAAACAAGGGTAGAAAAAACCTAAACCCTAAAATTAGACCCCCATTATGAAGGAAAAATAAACAAGCCCTAGAACCAGGCAAAATTTGTGACAAATTTTAAAAGTCCAATCAGTGGCTCCGACTGGGGATGTATGCCCCCCGTGGGCATATCAAGAACCTAGATCTCTGGGGAGTAGACCAAACATTGAATCAGATAGGTGTGCTGAAACATGCTCTATTGTGTTGCACTAAAAATTACTTTACATCCAACTTGGTGGCCCTAGGCCCCCAAATAAGGAAAACTAAAGTTTACCCCTATCAAAAAACAAAATTTGTGTTATCTAGAGTAAACCAAGTTTGCAAATATTTCCCTTAAGTGTTCATATGCCACTAAAGTCACCATTATTCCCCAAAGCATTATTATGCTTTCCAATGTCACCATCCATTCCATAAATCTACAATTTGCATCTAGAAACTAACTGCAATTCATGACCATCATGACATTTTCCTTTGATAAATTTCTCATTGTCATGGGTTGAGAGATTAAAAAACTTCACAATCCATTTGACATTTGACAATCAAATTAGTGTGCACCTTAAAATGGAATCTCTCATAGACAACTTTTTGTGTGTCATGCATCTCATACTCAGAAATTTCCAAAACAAAAGATGCATATTCAAGGAAATCCCCACCTTGATGGTTGCAACATAAGCCTAGCTACCATCATTTGTGTTTAGGTATACTAGAACACTCCCTAATTTCAGAGAAATGGGAATCATAGGTCACATTTTCCTCCAAGAAATTTGTGAATGCATTCATCTCAGGCTCCTCGCAATACACTGCCTCTTGTATCCTATCATCCAAATCCATGTGAAACACCTCAATAACAGGCTCTAGCAACCCAATATCAACAAGGGCAACAAAAAGATAGCTATGTGCACTAGCCTCCTCATTTTCATCACCAAATTTTGTATGTATTAATTTATAAGTGAAAATTTCAGCACAAGCAAAAAAAATTTCACCAACAATATAACTGATACTTCTGGTGTAGGAGCACCCCAAAGTGCATCTAGGAGGGTAATCAAAAGGTCAAGACTTAACAAATATTTTAGTTAGCCTATGGCCAATCCTTTCCATTTCTTGGATTTGTGCCTTAAAGGCATTATAGAATTTTCTTTTGTGTTCATAAGGTCATGTTGACCATTTACTAGATTGGGAATTGGCTACTAAGATAGGTGTTGACCTTGTAGACCTCCCTAGGTATTAGTTTGTTTTGCAATTTTGAAAAATAAGGCTTATGGAAACATAACCAGCCATGGAATAGTTGGGGCTCGAGCCTAACTGAATTTGAGAGTCTACTTAAGATGTTCCTCGACCTGTGTGAAATGTTGAAAGGCAATGAGAACGTTTGTAATTTTGAAATTTGATAAATGCTAGAGTGGACAGTGAGAAGGATAAGTGAAATTTTGTGTTTGTTTTAATTTTTGTGTGAATAGGAGAATTCATGGCTCTATAGGTTATTGTAGGTTGTTGTATACCTAAGTTCCAAGCTTTGTGTTGTGTTAATTAACTTGTGTAATCAGTTTCCAAGCATTGTTTTTGAAGTTTATTTGGTTTGTTTAGTTCACTGTTTTGTCTGGCAGACTGTGATTGATGGAGTCCTGATTACTTTCCCACTGTACTTGAGTATAGACCCTTGGGAAATGTGGTTAGGCTCCATGTCTGCACATAAGTTAGATGTAGGAGTGGTCAAGAGTGATGGAGGCATGAAGAAAGACTTATCATAGGCGAGCTTGGCAGTGCCTGGCTAGGAAAGTCTTGAAGTGCAAAGCACTTAGTTTGTAGGGGTGACCTCTCCTTACTTATCCCTGTGGTAGAAAGGTGGAAAGGAGCCTTACAAAGGCTTGGTAACAAGGAGGAGGTCCTTACAGTCCATTTGGGTGGAGAACCAAATAACAGTCCATCGAGTGGTCAGAAAATGGCTCCAAAAAGGCCTGAATTTGCTAATTGGGTAGGATTGACCTGTGTACGGACAGTCAAGGGACAAGACCTTTGAAATATTGAAGAGGTAGGCATTAGGATTGTGAAACCATTGAAGATATTTGGGTTTCATTGGAGGAGTTAGGATAGTTACTTCTTTCTCTCAGAGGGAAGGCCTAATTTGGGAAGCCTAAAAATTAGGGAGCTAAAACCCTAGGTGAGGGTTTGGAGGTAGCGAATGACAAGTGGAGTTTGGTGAACCTGCAAGTACCCTAGGAGGAATCTTGGAAGCCTATTGAAACCTTTCTACACCCCTGCAAAGAGAAATTGAAGGAATGGAGGTATTTATCCTTTAGGGAAGATTAAGGGCTAGGAAAAAGAATGGCAGAGAGAGCACCAAGATTGACTTGGTTAGGGAAATGGAGATGATAGTAGGGTTGGCCAGGAGAACCAGGGGTGCCTAACAGTCATTAGGGCCTAAAGGTTAAGGTGGGCAAAGAGTGTCACCATAGAGAATTTCCAAGGTGAGACCCAGAGCTTGGAACAGTGAGTGTTCCAACCAACCCTACCCTATCATATTGGTATCAGAGCAAGTTAAAGATTTGGGAGTGAATTTTGTATGTCAGACCTGGAATCAAGTGGTTCCACAATCATGGTGACAAATGCTGAGTTGGAAAAGAAGGTTCAAGATCAAGAAGAAGATAATAAAAGACTAAGGGAAAGACTAGCACAATTGGAGGAGACATTGAGTACCGTGCTAAACAAGGACGGTGAGGATAGTAATAGGGTACCAAAGAAAGAAGAGGTTGCAGAGGAAGACAAGATCCCTGAACCTGACCCTGTTCTACAAGAGGAGCCTTACTTGAAGGCATTGAAAGCTTTGAGTAGGAAAGCACTTGAAGGCATACCATTGTTCAATGGGAAGATGGAAGCCGATCTAGTCATGAATTGGATAGAAGGCATGGAGAATCATTTTGAGTGTGATGGAGTCACAGAAGCACAAAAGGTGAAGGTGGATAAATCAAGATTGAGAGGATCAGCCTTGACATGGTGGAAATTCATTCAAACAGAGAGGGAGAAGGAAGGAAAGAAACCCATCTCAAATTGGAAAGGTATGGTTGCAAAGGTGAGAGAAGCCTACATGCCTGATGATTATGAGATTTAGTTACACAAGAAGAGACAAAGCCTAAGGTAGAAAGACCTAGATGTGAATACCTACACAGAGGAGTTCCAAAAACTCTGTATGAGGTCTAATGTTTCAAAAGATGAAAGCCTCAAGGTGGCTAGGTATCTTAATGGATTGAAATGGAACATTCAAGAGGAGATGGCTCTTTTAAGTCCAAAGATAGTACACTAATGCTATCAATTAGCTATCAAAATTGAGAGAAGCAAGAGGAAGCAAGATCGGGCTTCTAAAGGTAGAGGTAAAGGCAGAGATCAAAGAGATCAAAGAGGACAGCGAGGTGGCTACCAAGGGAGAGGTAATGACCAAAGAAACCAAGGAGAGTTTAAATCCATAGATCATGGTAATGAAACACCTTCTAGAGGAGGGTATAATAGAGGTAGAGGTTCTCAAGGAGGATCAAATAGAGGAAGAGGAGTAGGCAAGAGTAATTCCTATTTTGCAACCATGAAATGCTATCATTGTGGTCAAGTTGGACACCCAGCCTATAGGTGCCCAGAGAAAGCATCTTCATCAAGCAATGAGAAGAGAGTGGCTTATGCACAAGAGGACACCATAAGTCCTAAGGCAACTGAGGTCAGTCATATTGAATCTGAGAATGGGGAGAGTTTGATGTTTAGAAGAGTTTTGATCAGACAATCGGTCAAAGAAGAACCAAAACAAAGGAGAGCTCTATTCAGGGTAAGGTGCAAGATACTTGGTAAAGTATGCAAGGTCATAGTAGACTTAGGTTCCACAGCCAATATTATCTCAGAGGAGACAGTAATGAAACTGAAATTGAAGAAGGTACCCCACACCAATCCCTACAAGGTCACATGGCTTAACAAAGGGCAAAGTGTTTTGGTGAATGAACAAGTAACGGTGGAGTATTCCATTGGAGGGTACAAGGAAAAGTTAGTTTGTGATGTTTTACCCATGGATGCATGTCATCTACTATTGGGCAGACCATGGCAATATGATAGGAGTGCCATGTATGATGGAAAGGAGAATACAATTTCATTTTAAGAAGGATGGAAAGACTTTCAAGTTGCAGTCACTATCAGAAGAGGATGAAGGATAGTCAAAGACACCAAGTGTGCTACTAAGTAGTGGGAAAGAGTTCCTCAACACCTTACATGAAGGTGGAGAAGGATATGTAGTGTTATTGCAGTCCAAAGAGGAAGAGAAGATTGAAAAACTAGTCATACCCGAAGCAGTCCAGAATTTGCTTGAAAAGTATAAAGACATAGTAAGTGATGGCACACCTACAACTTTACCTCCTGAAAGAGCTATTAGTCATTATATTGACTTCATACCTGGAGCATCATTGCCTAACAAAGCAGCTTATAAGCTTACACCGGATCAGAATCTAGAGGTAGCTATACAAGTGCAAGAGTTGTTGGATCAAGGATTGATTCAAAAGAGCATCAGCCCATGTGCAGTACTAGTAGTTTTGGCAACCAAGAAGGGAGGTAAATGGAGGTTATATATTGATTCTAGAGCAATAAATAGGATCACAATTAGGTTTAGGTTCCCTATTCCTAGAATTGAGGATCTAATGGATTGTCTAGGAGGAACACAATACTACACCAAGTTGGATCTCAAGAGTGGATACCATCATATCAGAATTAAGGATGGTGATGAATGGAAGACAACATTTAAAACAAATGATGGGTTATATGAATGGAGAGTGATGCCATTTGGTGTCTCCAATGCCCCTAGCACATTCATGAGGCTCATGAATGAAGTGCTCAAGGATTTCACAGGAGTATTTGTGGTGGTATACCTTGATGACATCCTCATATTCAGTAAGACAACAGAAGAGCATTTACAACATGTGGAGTTGGTTCTTAGAAGGTTGCAAGAGGAGAAGTTGGAAATCAATCTAGAGAAGTGTGAGCTCTTTAAACAAGAGCTTGTATATTTGGGATTTTTAGTGTCTAAGGGATCATTGAAGATGGATCCAAGCAAGGTGGAAGCAATCATAAACTAGCCTACACCAACAACAGGGACTGAGGTAAGAAGTTTCCATGGATTGGCTCAATTCTATAGAAAATTCATAAGGAACTTTAGTGGTATTTGTGCACCAGTCCTAGATACAATAAAAGGTGGATTGAAAACCAAGTTTGTGTGGACTCAAGCAACTAAGAGAGGGTTTGAGAAACTGAAACAAGAGGTGGCAACTCAACCTATTCTCTTGTTACCTACCTTTGACAAGTTGTTCACTGTGGAATGTGATGCTAGTGGAGTGGCAGTTGGAGGAGTGTTGAGTCAAGAGGGCAGACTTGTAGCATTATTTAGTGAGAAACTCAATGAGGCAAATAAGAAATATTCAACTTATGACTTAGAACTTTATGCTTTGGTTCAGTCACTTAGGAAGTGGAGACATTACCTTCTACCCAAGGAGTTTGTGGTCTTTACAGACAATCAGGCACTCAACTATATCAACACCCAAGAGAAGTTGAGCAATAGGCATTTGAAGTGGATGGAATACATCCAAGCTTTTACTTTCACCATCAAGCACAAGAAGGGGCAGATGAATAAGGTAGCAGATGCATTGAGCAGGAGGTTGTTGACAGTTCAAGAGATACAAGTGAAGAGCATAGGGATTGAAAGCTTTAAAGATCTCTATGGAGAGGATGAAGATTTCTTAGAAGCCTATAAGGTATGTTTAGACTTTGAGAATCATTTTCATAGTCAATATGTTGAGTATACATTGCAAAGTGGTCTATTGTCTAAAGGGAATCAGTTATGTGTTCCAAGAGGTTCAATGAGAGAAAACCTTATTCAAGAGAAGCATAATGGCAGTCTTAGTGGGCATTTTGGCATCAACAAGACCTTGGAACTAGTACAAAGGTTTTACTATTGGCCTAAGTTGGCAAGAGATGTTAGAAAATATGTGGAACAATGTGTTTTATGTATGAAAGCTAAGGGAGGAGCTAGTAATGCTGGTCTTTATCAACCCCTACCCATTCCTAATAGACCATGGGAGTGTGTGAGCATGGATTTTGTGGTAGGATTCCCTAAGACCAAGTCTAGTTTTGACAGTGTGTATGTAGTGGTGGACAAATTTAGCAAAATGAGTCATTTTATTCCTTGCAAAACTACTCATGATGCTAGCTACATAGCTCATCTTTTCTTTAAGGAGGTTGTAAGGATTCATGGCCTACCTTTAAGCATTTTTTCAGATAGGGATGTTAAGTTCATGAGTCATTTTTGGAAGACTCTATGGAAAAGATTGGGTACCAACCTATCATTTGGATCAACTTACCATCCTCAGACCGATGGTCAAATAGAGGTGGTTAACAGGGTGTTGGGTAATCTTCTTAGGTTCCTTACAAAGGAATATGGACAGACATGGGATATGGTCATCTCACAAGCTAAGTATGCCTATAATGATAGTGTCAACTGGACCACGGGGAAGAGTCCTTTTGCGGTTGTGTATGGGATGCACCCAAGAGGAATTTGTGAGCTCAGGGATCTAGGAACCATGGAGAACAAGAGTGGAAATGTTGAAGACTTCAGTCAGACCATGAAAGAGATTCAGGAGCAGGTGAAGAAGATAGTCACTGAAGCTACACAAAAGTTGAAGGAGAAGGTAGATTTGTTAAGGAAGGATGTGCAATTTGCAGTGGGTGAGTATGTCATGGTTCACCTCAACAAATCCAGGTTGCAGAAGGGAGTATCAACCAAGCTATAGATGAAGAGAGTAGGACCATGCAAGATATTGGCCAAGTATGGGAAAAATGCATACAAGGTTGAGCTACCTACTGACTTAGGAATCTCACCAGTTTTCAATATTGCTGATTTGATCAAATATAGGGGATCAGTCAATGATGTGGATTAGAACAGTAAGGAGATCTTCAAGGACATCATCAACATACCCCTACCTTCTCAAGACAAGCAACAAGCTGAAAGGATCTTGGAGTCAAGGGTGCAAAAGTTTACAAGACACAAGTTGTACATGGAGCACCTTATTAAGTGGAAGAATAAGCATGAATCAAAAGCTACATGGGTACAAGAAGATCAGTTCAAGAAGCTTGGCATTGAAATGTCGTTGATCTCTCCTTCTACTCCATAGTGTTTGGGTAGAGAGGGGGAGAATGGTGCAGGAGCACCCCAAAGTGCATCTAGAAGGGTAATCAAAAGGTCAAGACTTAACAACTTGTTTAGTTAACCTATGTCCAATCCTTTCCATTTCTTGGATTTTTGCCTTAAAGGAATTATAGAATTTTTTTTGTGTTCATAAGTTCATGTTGACGATTTACTAGATTGGGAATTGGCTACTAAGATAGGTGTTGACCTTGTAGACCTCCCTATGTATTAGTTTGTTTTGCAATTTTGAAAAATAAGGCTTATGGAAACATAACCGGCCATGGAACGGTTGGGGCTCGAGCCTAATTGAATTTGAGAGTCTACTTAAGATGTGCCTCGACCTATGTGAAAGGTTGAAAAGCAGTGAGAACGTTTGTAATTTTGAAATTTGATAAATGCTAGAGTGGAAAGTGAGAAGGATAAGTGAAATTTTGTGTTTGTTTTAATTTTTGTGTGAATAGGAGCAGTCATGGATCTGCAGGTTATTGTAGGTTGTTGTATACCTATGTTCCAAGCTTTTTGTTGTGTTAATTAGCTTGTGCAATCAGTTTCCAAGCATTGTTTTTGAAGTTCATTTGGTTTGTTTAGTTCACTGTTTTGTCTGGTAGACAGTGATTGATGGAGTCTTGTTTAATTTACCACTGTACTTGAGTATGGACCCTTGGAAAATGTGGTTAGGCTCCATGTATGTACATAAGTTAGAGGTAGGAGTGGTCAGGAGTGATGGAGGCATGAAGAAAGACTTATCCTAGGTGAGCTTGGTAGTGCCCAGCTAGGAAAGTCTTGAAGTGCAAAGCACTTAGTTTGCAGGGGTGACCTCTCCTTTCTTATCCCCATGGTAGAAAGGTGGAAAGAGCCTTACAAAGGCTTGGTAACAAGGAGGAGGTCCCTACAGTCCATTTGGGTGGAGAACCAAATAACAGTCCATCGGGTGGTCAGAAAATGGCTCCAAAAAGGCCTGAATTTGCTAATTGGGTAGGACTGACCTGTGTACGGATAGTCAAGGGACAAGACCTTTAAAATATTGAAGAGGTAGGCATCAGGACTATGAAACCATTGAAGAGATTCGGGGTTCATTGGAGGAGTTAGGATAGTTACTTCTTTCTCTCGGAGGAAAGGCCTAATTTGGGAAGCCCAAAAATTAGGGAGCTAAAACCCTAGGTGAGGGTTTGGAGGTAGCGAATGAAAAGTGGAGTTTGGTGAACTTGCAAGTACCCTAGGAGGAATGATGGAAGCTCGTTGAAACCTTTCTACACCCCTGCAAAGAGAAATTGAAGGAATGGAGGTATTTAGCCTTTAGGGAAGATTGAGGGCTAGGAAAAAGAATGGCAGAGAGAGCACCAAGATTGACTTGGTTAGGGAAATGGAGATGATAGTAGGGTTTTCATGGAGAACCAGGGGTTCCTAACAGTCATTAGGGCCAAAGGTTAAGGTGGGTGGAGAGTGACACCATAAGGAATTGCTAAGGTGAGACCCAGAGCTTAGAATAGTGAGTGTTCCAACCAACCCTACCCTATCAACTTCCCTCCTTCATTACATAAAAAATCACTTCAAGGGGTGATAACAAGTCCATATCTACATGAGGGATATCAAACAAAAATAAATTGTGATCTAACACATACTCATCTGTATGAAATTCACTGTTACTCCCATTGTTAGGTTGCTCTATACATAGATCAAGAACTTCAATAGTATCAACCCAATCTGCAATAGTGTTGTCATCTGAAAACTCTTAATTGTCATTAATAGGTAATAATGTTGACTCAAGACCCATATATTTTCCATAATGCCCCACTTGATCATTCCAAAATGAATTCCCCACTTCATCATTATGCACCATATCATCCTCTTGATTTATTACAAACAAATCCATCTCCGCTTCATACAAACAATCAGAAATAGAAATAGCACCAATACATTCATCAATATGTTGGTCATTTTCAGTATTGTACTCAAGATCAAAGTATTGAACACACATCTCCTTTTCTTCAAATTCCTCATCATTCACACAATAAACATGCTCCATTGATATCAAACCCAGAGTATACTCTAGGTATTCATCACATGTAATTTTCCCCCTCACTTGTAGACAAGTGACATCATTAGCATATGTACCATCACAAACCTAAGGTAAGGAATATGTTTCCACATAATCTTTGGAGATTTAATCACCACTCCTAGGACCATAATCACTAGTTTGTAACATAGCCTCAACAACATATACATTGTAATCATGACATGGAAAAGCACTTTGTGTCTCACTTACTTCTCCATCACCTTGCTCCTCAACTATTTGCATGGTTATTCGATCTTCCTCAAAGGCACAAGTGTCATCCACATTTTTTGCAAATCCATACTTGGCTGATTTTTCAATCTCTATCCATTCAGGAACTTTCCCAAGGTTACAAGGCTTCAATTCTTTCGACAAATAACTCAACCCAGGTAATCTCACAAAATAGATCAATGCACATAGAGTCTTCAGGTGTGAACTCATTTGGGATCTCTATCAAGGCATCCAAAAACCTTGAAAACAATTTGAATGGTGACTCCCCATCCTATCTTCTCATTTCATACAATTTTTGCATAAAAGAGTTTTGATCACCATTACTCAAATCTAGCTGGTGTTCAACCTAGAATTCACTATAATATTCATACTGTAATGATGGAGACATCACTGTTTCCAGAGCATTACTATCATGGAAACTATCTCTTCTAGCTAACTCTTGAATTCTATTAGTATTAGCTATGCTAGGATAACCAACACTTGCAGCTAGATACCCTTTCATCATTGAATATTTTATGTTATTCTCAATGTCCATAACAATTTGATATGCCTAATTTAAGGTTGTGGGTTCCTTATCTCTTAATAGATAACTCATCCTTTTGCCAAATGCATCAAGATATACAACCAAACACTCAGCCTCATTTGGTCTTATTTCTTTAGGAATTTATCTTACAATCTTTGAAAACCCGAGGTTAAAAGATGGGACTAACTCATCTTTTCCTATGTGGATTCCCATAAAACTTTTTCTTACCATATTTGGGTTTAACCTTTCACCAAATTGCTCAATAAAGGTCATCACAAACTGATTCCATGAATTAATAAAACATGTAGGCAAATATGAGAACCAATCCCTTGCATCATCTTTCAAGGATTGAATAAAAATATTCATGAAAACATCCTCATGATTGACCTCATGATCCCCCATCACATCCATGAATTTTTGCAGATGTTTAGAGGCTGGTTCTAAAAATTTTCTCGTGAATTTGGGAAAATACTTCCTAACCTTCTTAGGAATAAAATTAGGGAAACCTCTAATACCACTGAAAAAAAATGGCATATACCTTTCAATCATAAAATCCCTCGAAGGGCTTGGTGAAAATTATTTTCCCTACATACTTTTATTTTCCATTTCATAGGGAAACCTCTATATACCCATATTCAATCAAAACAAAACATGGATGTCAATCGCATTTATTTTGTTTCACATAGATTGAATATTTATGCCTCAAGACCTTCTTAAAGGCATAAGTCAAAATGAACATACTCCTCAACTATTATAGATATTACATGTTACATATCAGAAGTATGAAAAAACCTACCACTGTTCCCTTCTTAATGCTAATTCATCTAATTAGGAACCATTCGCCATCCCTAGTTATGAACACTTCTCATAAACAAAATAATGCTCCTTTCAGATTTATGAGAATACCTAGAAATTAAGCGACACATGTTAACCTTCTCTCCCTGACTGCAAATTTTACAGATCTGGGACTTTTCCTTGCATTGCAACTAGTTCTTTAGACAGAATTGCCACCTCTTTAACACATGACCGAATTTCTAATGAATATGAAATTCTTTTCAAGAATAGATCATGTTCTGGATCTTCTTCCACAACAAAGTCACACTCAAATGCTTTGAGATTGTGCTACTACCAACCCTTTCTAGGTCCATAACCTTCAAACATCTAAAATTAAAGTTTAGATTCACCAAATACTTGACTCTGGGACACTATCATCTACTTCTAGGATTCCCTTTTTTTCTTTAAAATTTCTTAGAAGTTCTCCCCAATGAAATCACCATTCAACTGGTGACTAGGGTGGGAAAATAATTCAATAATTTTCAACCTCTAGTTACAAACATGATTATGATAACCCTATAATAGCACGGTCTACAACTAGAACTTTTTATTTTTTCCCATTAGAGTTTCCATTCTATTGGTGTTTTTAATTTTCAGCTAGGATTTGTAATTCTCTAAGAGGTTTTCAACCTCTATATTCAAGAATTCACAAATTTAGTGGCCAACTGACAAGATTCAGTCAAAGACTGAAATCTCCTACACTTTAGGTTTTGTGAAACCAATGAGGGTGTTCCTATATGTGTTCATAGGATGTTTCATGCCTTCAATAATACTTCAATACACAAATATATTCCTATCAGTGCTAATAGATACCATATACCAGGGTTTTGGCAAACCATTGAGTAAGAATAGCCATCTAAAGCTAGGAAAACCGATACAATGTGAAATTTGCATCTCAAGAGAAATATAAATTTAATATGTTTTGAATTTGAACCCACCTATTTAGGGTGGCTGATGTGAGTTCCTAGAATACGCCAAATGAATTAACCAGTGCCTCATTCAATTGGGCAGGAGTCACATGAGATATAACCCTGATATCATTGAACTATCCTCACAATGCCTTACACCACAAGAATTTTCAACATTCAAAAAAACATTCCTTACCACATCCTTAACATATTACCACAGACCTATAATTCCATTTCAAGCATTTTATTAACTCATTAAGTTAAAGAAATAAAGTGAATCATACATTCAAATATACCATTGAAGATGAATGAAAGAACCCTTGATAATTTCAATCACAATCTATCATAACACACACAGGAGAGAAATTATCTCAATTTTTTGGATTTATTTCGATATCAGTAATTACAAAAAATAATAACACACTTATCCCACGTACATACCCTACCTAGAATTATTTACTAGCTAAACCTTCTCATATTCTGCATTACATGCCTTCACTATACACCATCTAAACAATAGGACCCAAAAAATCTGACCTCAACAATGAGCCTTGAAATCTCCTTTATAGAACAAGAGAGCAACAAGAATCAAGGTCAATTGTTGATACATTTCAACCTAATTTCATTCTAACCAAATTAAATTTCAATAGCATTTCAAAATTCCCCACCATTAGATACAATCATACCACGAACATGGGAATCAAAATGGTTACAACCCTTGTAACCAGTCGACCGAAAAAAAATGCCACCACATCACTTTCGCACCCGTCCACATCAAACCCCAAAACGCAGCAATAGTACCATAGAAAAATTGCACAACCTCAACAAACACACTACCATCACACACTAGGAACAACCACATGGCCTTGATACAAGCGACTGCTCTGCATCCTCACTTCAACATGAAGTGAGAGAATCACCTTACCCATGTAAGCACCAACACCAAAACCAAAAGCAACACACAGTGCCACCATAACAATAGGAGATACTGCAAGGACCTTTTCATTCGCACCGACTGATTTAGTTAGGGTCATGAGGTAACTACGGTAGTCTGAATCAATGTCGAAACTTTCACCACAAGAGCCACCAGAGAACTCAATGGGTGACTCATATCACCCAAACTTCACCTCGACCTCAACCTCCTCACCAACCTCATCGAACTCTCTTATCTCTTGATAATCAACCACCTCAACTTGTGTAACCTGTCCTTTGAATCGAGGACTACTTCTGACGAGATTCGGGAAGGACCTAACACCTTCAACAACGACTCTAGGAGCACCAAGAACAGTGCTCTATTCAATTGGTGTCACCTCTAGCTATGAACTCTTTGCACTCATCCTTGTGCTTCTATGTAATAGTGAACCAAGAACAACTAACTTATCCATCTTGCTAGCGGGTTAAAAAAACTTTGAAAGAACAATAATTACTCACATGTGAACACAGGCTCAAAAATGCAATGATGCTAATGAATAATTAGCAAGCATTTATCAAGCAAGTTGGTGCAGAAACCATTAATTCTCCAATTACAGTACGAGCAAGCGAGCGATTATTGGATGAAGTTGTCACCACTAAAAATCTCCAAGCTTATGGAAAACTGTGTACAACCCATCATGACTGCCAAGAGAAAAGCGCCCGCACGCATGGAAATCAGGATGAGATCCATCGAAAGACTTGCACCATTAATGAATGTAATTTGCAGAGTGCAAACAGTCATCACATGGGTGGATCAAAACTTTGAATTCAAATTTTTGATGTGATCAGAATTTGGCATGTTGAACGACTCGGATTGAGTCAAACATCATTGAAAAACCCACTTCACCATTTCGAAAACCCAACGGCCAATCACATACCTCATAGCTAGAGAAATGTAGACTAGCAGTGGGCCCCGACCACCCACCTTGTACCATAAAGCCATGAAACATGTCACTAGCTTTCACACCTTGCAACATTTTTAAAAACATTAATTTGATTGTGCAAGGTTGGTGAGGGATGGTCATAAGTAGTCTCTGTCATTAAAATTTTATCGTCGATTTAATATTTTTTTAGCAACACTAGCAGATCTAGACCGGCCCCACCTCACCATACACGATAGGTGGCAAATTTTGCATACCTCGCACAACTTTGGTGATGTCATCAAGAATCCGTACGAGGTTCGTGAGGAACGGTCCAAATTCAAACTCACTGATCTATCGGTCTACAAATCTGCACATGGAAAAAGTTATTCATAACAATGGGGTCGACTAGGAAAATGGGGGGGGAGACCCTTGGGGTACGAAATTTTAGACTAAAGTCTAAACATTGGAAAAATGCCCACCCAAATTTTAGGAAAAAACTATATTAAACTTGAATGTGTTGAAACCAATAGGTCCGGTAAAGGGGTCGGTAACAACACGACATAAAGGGCTCCACCAAATGACTTAAGAGACCAACAACCCACAATGATAAGTCAACATAAAATTATAATGCAAGGGTTTTTTTGATAAAAAATAGGTTTTAAACAAGGGTAGAAAAACCCTAAACCCTAACATTAGACCCCCAGTATGAAGGAAAAATAAACAAGCACTAGAACCAGGAAAAAATTGTGACAAATTTTAAAAGTCCCATCAAGGACTCTTCCCCACTGGTTTGATTCAAAACTATTTTCTTTTGAGAAAGCCAAAGATCTAAAAATGCTTACTATGGAAGATCTATTTGGATCCCTCACAACCTATGAGATGAGGAATGAATCTCAAGGTACACACAAAAGAGAAGTTGCATTCAAAGTTGTCAATAAAGAAGAAGTGTCTGATTCAAATAGTGATTATGAAGAAGAAGAAGAAGAAGAAGAAGAAGAAGAAGCAAACTTTGTGAGAAAGCTTAAAAAGAGATCAAACAAGTAAAAAGGTAAAATTTCTTCAAATATTTTAATTGTGGAAGAATTGGTCATTATGCATCTAAATGTCCTTTTGAAGAAAATAAAAATAGCAGAAAAACATTCAAAAGGAACAATTTTAAGAGGAATATTGCTCCTTCTATGAAGCAAATTGTTGGGAAATGTGTCTCAACATTACAATTATATATGATTTATTGATAGGATGTGTTTTGGTATGTGGTGATTGATCATGCAAATATTGTACATTCATAGCAAGACATGTAAAGGTTTTTTCCCGTTGACACGTCAAGGTTTTTCTGTTAACACGTCAAATGAAAATGATCTTGTAAAACCCTAATTCTAGAAGGTTGCAAAAATCTTGTTATAAGCAGGTGGGATGTATGTAGACGAGTGTGTATTTGAGAATCTGATAGCCATCATGGTGTCTTTTGATCTTTGGTGGTGATACTCCTTTGAGAATCTTTATCTGCAACTATATTGTAATCTTTTGATTTTTGATTAATATATTGGGTGGATTTTGGAGTGTGGGGTTTTCCCCACATAAATCATTGTGTTGTGGTACGCATGATACTTGTGTTTATTTCTATTTAATTTTTTGTAACTGTTAAAGATCTATACAAATTTTACATTTTTCTCCTCTCAATGTTAGTGTAGGAAGTTATCCCACTAGCTTAGCTTCCTTACAATTGGTATCAAAGCTTGATCACCTTTTGTTTTAGTTGTGGGTTGTTGGATTTTTTGAATTAATATAGATTTGAGTGGGAGCTTGTGTAGAAGACACTTTGTGATCTTGTTCTAGGAATTTTTAGATGGCAAGTTCATCAAGGAGAATAGAGGTGGATAAATGTTCTGGAAATAATTTTGAGATGTGGAAGCTAAATATGGAGGATCTGTTGATAGATCGAGATTTGTGGGATGTTGTTGATTAGAATGTATCAAGGCTTGTAGATCCTACTCAAGTTTCTCAATATAATGGTATGGATCATAAAGCCAAAGGTCTAATCAAATTGTGCTTGGCAAACTCTTTTTTAATTAATGTCCATGAAGAAACCTCTGCACAAAAACTATGGAAGAAGCTTGGTGATATATATCAAGACAAATATTTAGCGAACAAGATTTTATTGAGGAAGATATTATATTCCTTGAGAATGGAAGAGGGTGGATGAATTATAGACCACCTGGAAGAATTCAATATGCTATTGGCTCAGTTGGCATCAATTGGTGTCAAAATGGTTGAGGAAGAGAAAAGTCAGATCTTGCTTTGTTCTTTGCTTGATTCATGGGATTCTCTTGTTAGGACTATTGGGAGTACTTTTGTTATATTGAAGATTGAAGATGTGGTGGGTTCTTTTCTTTTTGAAGAGATGAGGAGGAAGTTATCCATCAATACCAAGGATTCTTTGAATGTTCATGGAATACCTAAGGAAAAAGACAAGAAGAATTAAAAGTGTGACAAATCTAAATCCAAGGGGAGATCTAAGTCTCTTGGAAATTCCAAAGTTATTTGTTGGAACTATGGTAAGCTTGGATATGTTCATAAGGACTACAAAGAAGAGAAGAAGAAGAAAAAGAAGAAATTTTATTCTGATTCTGAGTCTGAGACGAAAGATGGTGACACATTCATTGTAGCTTTGGCAACTCATGTAGGTAATGATGCATGGTTAATTGACCCTGGTCCATCTTTTCATATGACCTTTAATAGAGATTGGTTTTTGAATGTGAAGAATTTGATGGAGGTAAGGTGTACTTGGTTGATGATTCTCATTTAGACATTATTGGTCATGGTAAATTTAAAATCAAGTTTTGTGATGGTAGAATAAAAATATTAATGGTGTGTTGCATATCCCTAAATTAACACAGAATTTGTTATATGTGATCAAACTAATAGATGCAAGTGTGCAGGTAGTATTTTATGATGCAAGATGTAGGATGGTTAGAGGTGTTATGGTGATTTTCATAGGTGTCAAATATGCACACTGTATAAGCTTGATGCATGCACTGCTGAGTGCAATAGTAATTTTGTGAAAAGTAAGTCTATGGAAGAAGTGAGGGTTTCACCTTCAGTAGATGGTCATGGATTTTGGGTACCCAAGGGTTCTCTTTCTTTTGAGACAAAGTTACTTATAGAGAAAACTATGTTATGGAACTAGAGACTTGGCCAAATTGGAGAAAAGGGTCTAAGGACCTTGAAAAATAAAAAACTTGTTGAAGGTTTGTTTGATTGTAATCTTGAATTCAATTTCAGTGAGCATTGCATTTATGGAAAACAAAACCACGTTAAGTTTTACTCAAGTTCTCATAAATCTTGTGGTGTATTGGATCTTATTCATTATGATGTATTTTATCCTATAGATGTTCCTTCAATTTGTAAATCCATATATTATGTTTTATTTATTGATGATTATAGTAGAAGGACATGGGTATGTTTTGTAAAGAGTAAATATAAAGTTTTCAATTGATTTAAAGAATTTAAAGCAATGGTTGAGTTGCAAACTAGAAAGAAAATAAATTGTTTGAGGACTGATAATGGAAATGATTTTTTCTCTAATGATTTTGATAGATTCTATAAAGATTATGGTATTCATAGATAGAAGACAACTTGGTATTATCCATAATAGAATGGAGTTGCAGAAAGAATGAACAAGACACTGATGGAGGAGCCTAGGAGTATGTAGAGTGGTGTTGGCCTAGAACACAGGTTTTGGGTTGAAGTTGTTGCCACTATCTATTACCTGATTAACAGGTCTCCTACATCAACTCTTATAGATAAGACACCTATAGAGGCATGGTTAGGTCGCAAGCCTTCATTAAGACATCTTAGAGTTTTTGGTTATGAGGCATATGCACATGTTCCAAAGGAGAAGTGAAAAAAGTTGGAGAGCAAGGTTGTGAAATATATCTTCATCAGATATAGTTATGGTGTGAAAGGATACAAGCTTTGGGATCATGTTGCACAAAAGGTAATACATAGTATAAGTGTCATTTTTAGAGAAACTAAGCCTTCTTTTGTTACACTGTAGCCAAAACAAAGTAAACAGGAAGATGTGATTCAATTTCCTTCTACACTTGAGAAATTTGAATTGAGGCCCAAGGATAGACAATAACTTGAGGAGATTTCATCTAGCTCTGGGTCTTCAAAAGAGGAGGAAGAATCTCCAACTCAGCTCGTTCGTAGGTCTACAAGGTATAGACAACCACCTGAAAGGTATTCACTTGATGATTGGAGATGTATTTTTTCTTTGAATACTAACATGGATGAACCCAAATATGTAGAAGAGGCACTAGGTATGAATGATGTAGAATCCTGAAAGATTGCTATGGATGAAGAAATGACATCTTTGAAAAAGAATGATACATGGAATCTTGTACCATTTACTAAAGGATGAAATTTTTTTGGTTGTAAATGGGTGTTCAAGAAAAAGATTGGTTTAGATGGAGGTATTAAGAAATACAAAGAAAGGTTGGTTGCAAAGGGTTACTCTCAAGTTGAGGGTGTTTATTATGGTGAGATATTTTCTCCTGTTGCAAAAATGACATCCATTAGATTTTTGCTTTCTATTGTTGTTGCTTATGATTTAGAGGTTGAGAAAATGGATGTGAAAACTACTTTCCTTCATGGTGATTTGGAGGAGGATATTTATATGACACAACCAGAGCACTATGTGGTGAAAGGTAAAAGTAAGATGGTTTGCAAATTGAATAAATCATTGTATGGTTTAAAAAAATTCCTAGGATGTGGTGCCAGAAATTTGATACATTTGTGTTGAGTTTGGGATTTCAAGAGTGTTATAAATTAGATCATTGTGTTTATTATAAAATTGATGGTGATCATTTCTTATTTATTGCATTATATGTTAATGATATGTTATATTTTGTTAGAGGGAGAGGTATGATTTCAGGACTAAAATCTCAACTTGTTGCTAAATTTGAAATGGCATATCTTGTTGCAACTAGACACATTCTTGGGATGGAAATTAAAAGAGATAGAGTGAACAAAAAGATATTGCTTGGCCAAATCAAGTATGTCAACTCAATTTTACAGAGGTTTGATATGCAATATTGTAGACCATTGTGTGCTCCTATTTTAGTTGGAACAAATTTATCTATTTCAGATTGTCCAACATCTCCATCAGAGATGGAAGACATGAGCAGAGTGCCTTACCAGAGTGTAGTTGGAAGTTTGATGTATGCTATGGTTTGTACTATACCAAATATTTCCCAAGCAGTGGGAGTTCTTTCCAGATATATGTCTAATCCTGGTAGAGTTCATTGGGATGTAGTTAAGAGAGTCTTTAGATATTTGCACAATACCTCAAGTTATTCCTTATGTTATCATAGTAATATGACTGAAGACAAGTTTTCCCTTGGTATTCATGGTTATGTGGATTCAGATTGGGCATGTGATTTTGATAGCAAAAGATCCACCAATGCTTATGTGTTTACTTTATTTGGTGGTGCAATCAGTTGGATGAGTAAGCAATAGCTTGTGGTTGCTTTGTCCACCACTGAAGTAAAGTATATGGTAGCTACTCATTCTTCTAAAGAATCCATTTGGCTTAAGAGGTTGTGTTCAGATATTCGAATAAAACAAGGCGTAGTGACAATTTATTGTGATAGTCAGAGTGTGATATGTCTAGCCAAGAACCCAATGTTTCATGTTAGGACCAAGCACATTGATGTACAATATCATTTTGTTAAAGATATGGTCAAATATGGCAGGGTGAAGCTAGTTAAGGTAGAGAATTTGATGAATGTTGTTGATTATTTAACTAAGACTGTGAGCATAAAGAAGTTCAAATGGTGTTCAAAGACTATGGGCCTTTCGACCCCTAGTAATTAGAGATGATGATGAAACTCTTTCATTTTCCTTGCAAGGTGTTCAATAAGTGGGATATTTTTTGGGAAAATGTGTCTCAACCTTGCAATTATATATGATTTATTGATCGAATGTATGTTGGTATGTCGCGATTGATCATGCAAATACGTCAAGGTTTTTTCTCATTGACATGTCAAGATTTTTTCTTGGTGACATGTCAAGGTTTTTTGTTAACATGTGAAATATAAAATGACCTTGTAAAACCCTAATTCTAGAAGGTTCCAAAAATCTTGTTATAAGCGAGTGGGATGTATGTAGATGGGTGTGTATTTTGAGAGTTTGATAGCAGTCATGGTGTCTCTTGATCTCTGGTGGTGATACTCCTATGAGAAGCTTGATCTGCAAGTATATTGTAATATTTTGATTTCTAAATAATATATTGGATGACTTTTGGAGTGTGGGGTTTTTCTCTCGAAAGGGTTTTCCCCATGTAAATCATTGTGTTATGGTATGCATCATACTTGTGTTTATTTTTGTTTAAGTTTTTGTAACTATTAAAGATCTATAAAAGTTTTGAATTTTTCTCCTCTCAAGGTTAGTGTAGGAAGTTGTTCCGATACCTTAGCTTCCTTACAGAGATCATTGCACATTAGATGATGATGGAGAAGAACTCCTATTCATGACCACTGTGATCTCTAGAAGTTCAAGAAAAAATATGAATGAAGAAGGTGAAGTTGATTTTGAAGGTGAACTTATTTTTGCTCTTGAAGATCTAAAATGTGCAAGAAAAGAGAACAAAAGACAAAATTCCTTTGAAGCTAAGATAAGAGAATAACCAAATCCTGAGAAAGAAATCCTCTTACTTAAAAAGGAGTTGGAGAAAATAATGTTTGAAAATCTGAAAGTTGATATCAAACCTCAAGGAATATCTCACCATGTAAGAAATGTCTCCAAAACCAAGTTCAAGCATGCATTTTTTGGTTATTATTTCATTTGAAATAAGTATGGTCATAAGGTTGTAGAGTGTAAATATGAAATGAATGGAAGGAATTTTGTAAGAATACATTCTCTTGCTTCTCTAGTGAATGTAAATGTGGTATGTCAAATCTGCAATCATGTTGGGCATATAGAAAAGTTCTACAAAAGTGAACTAGTAGAGAAAGCGGATGGTTTTGAGAAAATAAAAGAGAATGACATATCCAAAGGAGAGGAATCAAACAATGAAGATGAAAAATCAATGGTTGTCCAAAAAAATTTCATGCTAAGGGAAAAAAATATGTGGGTAATTGACAGTCTAGATGTTCAAGTCGCATGACTCGTGATAAAAGAAAATTCATCAAGTTGGTTAAATGAAATGGAAAATTAGTAAATTTTAGATATAAATCGTTAGCAAAGATCTATGGTAAGGGAAATACACGACGTCTTTGTGTTAAAGGTCTCAAGAACAATCTACTCAGTGTAATTCAGATGTGTAGAAAAGGATATAATCTTTTATTTCACATGATAAAGGATGTGAAATTAGAAAAGAAAAATCTAGTAGATTGGTGGCAGAAGGGTCAAGGATTGAAAGAAATCTGTATAATCTAAAGGGTGTCAATGTGATAATTTATCTTCTAAGATAAACAAATAAATGTTAGCTGTGGCACAAGAGGATGGCACACATCAATTTTGATAACCTTGTGAAGATAAACTCAATGCAAATAGTGAGAGATATGCCTAAGGTTGTCAAAATTGCAAACACCATGTGTAGAGAATGTCAGATTGGGAAGTAGACAAGGATAAGGTTCAAGACCAAGGAGTACTCTACTACAACACCTTTGAAACAAATTCATACTGATTTATGTGGACCTACCAGAATAAAGAGTCTTCAAGGTGAAAGGTATTTCATGTTACTAATTGATGATTTCTCCACGATGACATGGGTTAAATTCTTAGAAGAAAAATCAAAAGCTTTCAATAGATTTAAGATTTTCAATTCAATGGTTGAGAATGAAATGAATGCTAGAATCAAGTGTTTAAGGTCTAAAGAGGTGGTGAGTTCACAACAAATGAGTTTGAATAATTTTGTGAAGATCATGGGATAAAGAGGCACTATTCTATTGTTAGAACTCTTCAACAAAATGGAGTAGTGAAAAGAAATAATAGAAATATTCAAGAGATGGAAAGAACGATGTTGAATGAAGCTAAGTTGTCTAGTGCATATTGGTAAGAAGCAGTCCATATTATTGTTTATATTCTTAATAGAGGTATCTAAGGGTGGATAGCACCAAAAATCCTTATAAGATTTGTTATGGATAATTGACAACTGTCAAGTATTTCAAATTTTTTAGAAGAGGATGCTTTATCAAAAGAGATGAAGAAGGTTTGAGAAATTCGATTCAATATTTGATGTAGGATTATTTCTTGGGTACTGTACTAGGAGAAAATCCTACAAATTCTATAATAAAAGGTTGAAGAAGATTGTTGAGAGTACAAATATCAGAGTTGATGAAGACTCACATCAAAACATTCATGAACAAGAATATTGTTGGTCATATGTAATTGCCTACTCAGAAGAAGAAGAAGAAAAAGTTGAAGAGAAGGAAGAAGCACTAGAAAAGAAAATCAATCATAAGATTGTATCATTGGAGATAATAATGGAGTATAGACTAGAAGAAGATTTGCAAAGAAAAAAGAACAAGTGAATTTTTCTTTGTTATCAAGAATAGAACCAAAAACTTCTGTTGATGCTAGAAAATATGAAAGATGGATACAAGCAATGAAAGAAGAGCTAAATCAAATTGAGAAAAAATAGACTTGGGAATTGGTTTCGAGGCCTATAGACAAGAATGTAATAGGAACAAAATGGGTGTTCAGAAACAAAATAAGTGAAGCTAGAGAGGTTGCGAGAAATAAATAAAGGTTGGTGTGCAAAGGATATTCACAAGTGGAAGGAATTGACATTGAGGAAAAATTTCTTTGATGGCAAGAATGGAAGCTATCAAAATGTTTCTTGCATTTTTTGTTCACAAGAACCTCAAAGTATATGAAATGGATGTGAAATATGATTTATTGTATGGTGATTTAGAATAAGAAGTTTACATAGAGAAACTTGATGATTTCAATTTTTAAAAGACCCAAAATTGGTATGCAGACTTAAGAAGGAATTGTATGGTATTAAACAAGCCCCTAGGGCTTGGTATGCAAGGTTGGACAAGCACCTACTCCAACAGGGCTTCAAGAAAGGCATCGTAGATAGAAATTTTTATATTAAATTTGAGAATGAAGGAGTTCTAGTTTTTGTTGTATATGTTGATGATATAATATTTAGAGGAAATGATGAAATATGTAAGAAGTTTGTTGAAGAAATGCATAAATATTTTGAAATTTATATGTTAGGTGATCTATCTTTCTTTCTTGGATTTAAAATTGCACAGTCAAATAATGGTATCTTTATTCTCTAAAAAAGTATATCAAGGATATGTTGAAGAAGTTTGGTATGGAAGATTGAAAACCAGTGAGTACTCCCATGGTAACATGATATCATTTGAGAAAAGATGATGAGTCACCTAAAGCTTATTAGAATCTGTATAGGTCTATGATTGAGGGCCTACTATACTTGACAACATCAAGGCCTAGTATTATGAAAGTTTTTTGCTTGGTTGCAAGATTTCAAGTTGATCCAAAAGAAACTCATGTAAAGATAGTCAATAGGATTTTTTAGATATTTGAAGAGCACTCCAGACTATGGACTGTGGTATCAAAAAGATGATGAATTTTCTCTAAGTGCATATACTGATGTTGATTAGGCTAGTAGTGTTGATGATAGAACAAGTACCAATCATGGAGCTTTCTTTTTGGGAGATAGATTGGTCTCTTGGTTTAGTAAGAAGTAGGACTCAATGTCCCTATCAACAACATATGTAGAGTATATTGTTGCAACATCCTATTGTACCCAAGTGCTATGGATGAAGCAAACTTTAAAAAAAATCAAGGTGATATATGATGAGCCCATTCTAATTTCATGTGATAGTATAAGCACCATCAATATTTCAAAGAATTCAGTGATGCATGTTAAAACCAAGAATATATTTATCAAGTATCATTTCTATAGTGTAGTAAATTGTATACCTTTAAAATTTCACACTATTTTTCGGTCTCTTAATTTATTGGATTTAATTAAGCTTTTAATTTTCCAAATTATGCATTCCAAAGTCTTATTCTTCTCATTTTTTAAAGGAGGAAAAGTATTTAATTTTGGAAAATATGATTGGGACTCATTCACCATAATGGGACTCATTCACCCAATGGAGGAAGTGTACTGCTACTTTGTTTCCCTCCAAATTTATATATGTCGACGGTGGCATTGTAATATTTGAATTTCCACTTGTAAATGTCAACTATTGGGATCTATTTTTTGGTAAATTAGATAAACACTTATAAATATAGTCTTTTTATCATTTGAAATATAAGTTGCATGATCTATCAATCCTATGAGAAAATATTATTTTCAAGAGCATTCAAGAGTAACATTATCAGTCATTTGGAGCAACAATCAAGATCCTAACATCATGCCAAAGTTCATGTGCGCTCATGTCATGTTTTGAAGATAATATTGTGATGTAGGTTTTGAAGAATTCAAGCAATAAAGCAATCAATCAAGCTAATCAAGCAAGATCTAAATCCTTACAGTGATGTGTTTGTCTCTAGTCCTCTAAGGGCATCCATTGAAGGATTGGTGAGTTGTAACAAGAAAGTGGTCATTCATTGTTTCCTTCCATTTTTCATTATCTTTTTATCAAGGTTTAATTACCAAATCGGGATTTGACTAAGGCAAACCCCCATACAAATAAAAGCACATTTTTCTCCTCTCTTTGTGTATGTGAAAATTTGCAGGTGATGAAAATTTGAAGAGATCTCAAAGCAGAAATTATGTATACTTGCATTTGTTGCATTCATTGTTGTCAAGCCATGGAAACTTAAATTTAAAATTTATTTATGACTTTTTGATAGTGAGACATGAGCCAAATAAAATCTCGAGTCTTGTATCAGAGGACCCATAAAGTTGATCCAGACACCTGTACAAAGACCCACTCACCCAAGTGTGAATGAGTCCTTGTAGGCACCATAAAACAATTTTTTTGAGCATATTTGGCATTCTTTGCACTTCCTAGATCCATTCATAAAATGTTGTTTTTGTCTATCATTATTTGGGATCTTGCATTTAATATTAGGGCATATAGGATCATTAAGTTAATCATTTCAAAAAAATTCTAATCAACTCCAATTCCCCTTAGGATATATATCCAGGTTTGATTGGCTCACCTTCGGGTTTGAAAATCAATCTTTTGTACCTTGTGATCTTTATCTAAATGAAATTTATAAACATGTGGAAATGGCCCTAGGTTATGGAAACTAATCTTAGAGTCACCACATTTTTATGTTTCAATTTTTGAAGAGAAAGTTGCAGACCAAGAAGTGAGATTGGAGTATGTGCCCACAAAGGAACAAGTTGCATACATCTTTACAAAGGAACTTTCAAAGGATACATTTGAGTATCTCAAACAAAAGCTAGGGGTTATTGCCCCTCCTTATAACTAGATGCATAATTGGTGCATATGTCCAAGGGGAGTAATTTAAGGCATATTTTTATCCCTAGATTGGTTAAGGCTACCTCTCAAGGGGAGCAGGTAGAAGGATGGTAAGGTTTTTGAAGAAAAGGGGAGCTTGTATGTTGCTACAAGCATAGTTGAAGACCACTAGCCCTTTATCCTTGATGCTAAAGGGGGAGAAATCTTTATATCTGGTTAGTGTTGCCATCAACACCAAAGGGGGAGATTGTTCCAAGTATGTTACAATTTTTGTCACTGATGTCAATAAAATGGATATTGTTGATAATGTTGTCATTGTTGTTATCAAAATGGTAGTTTGTGGATGGTTTCACATGTTGCAATTAGAATGTTGATCAGAAGGATGCCATGAGCTTGCTATAACAATTGTATTATATTTCATGTTGCTCATGTATAGGTGAATGATGTTGTGAACGTTGCATTAACTATCCCTTTTTGAAAAGCATTGCATAAGTTGTGAAAGAAAGCATAAAAGTGTGTCATTCTGATAGTAGCTCAAAAATCTTTATTTAAAATCCCTGGAGAAAGCTCCACATTCCTCCACATTTGAAGATATAGTCTTTTTGTTTGGAAGATAGTCATAATCAAGTGTGAATCATGCATGTTCTTGATTTTAGAGCATAAAAATTACCACAAAATTTTCTTGAGTTAGCAGAGTGAAGATTGTGTCGTTGCAATCATGAAAGGTTAAGAGAAATGCTTCACATTTCTTTGATATCGACATTGTGGTCTTGTGGTTTGGAGGATGAGTTTCTAAATTCTATCTATTTTCTCTCTTCAAGTTTCAGATGCTAAGGTGTACCGCAAGTCAAGTTTTCAATGTTCTATCTCAAGATTGTGTTGTCTAGGTATGCAAGAGATACTAGTTTTGTGTATGTTTGCTTGCACTAGCATAATGTTGCATGAAGTTGTAAAAGGAGGGCATGGATTTTTTTTTTAATATCATTTAATGTTTGTAATATAATCTACATGGTGTTATTTAGTCTCTCTGGTGCCACTTGTGGTCTAGAGTTAATATATTTGTGGGTTGAGTGTTTGTTGGGCTGACTTGGTAGTTTGAGGTGTTTGTGCCAAGTTTTTGTTGTGTGAACCAATATAGGATTTGTACATATGTAAATTAGGTCCTACTTATCTCCTATCTTGGACCACATACAATTTTATTTTCTTATGGATGTTTTAGAGCTGACTAATTATGGTCGTTGCACGTTTCATGTCTACACGTTTCAATTTGGCCAAGAAGGAAAAACCTTTTGAAGCTTGTCGAAGGTATAAATAAAGAATCAAGTGTGTGATCAAAGTAGTTGAGTAATGTGTTGTGTGTTTAATGTATATGTCAAAGGTAGTGTGTTCAAGGCAGAGGAATGAGTGTGAATGTGCGGAGAAGTATTTGATGTATGTTGAAGGCAATGAGATGAAAGAATAATTGTATGAGTGAAGTGTTGAAGGCAATGAGTCAAAACAAGTGTATAAGTATTGGAGGCAGTGAGATGAAGTTAGAAGTACATGAGTGAGTGTTGGAGGCAGTGATAAAATAGCATAGGAGTTTAAGTGAAGTGTTGAAGATAGTGAGCCAAAGGCAGTAGAGGTGTTGCAGAGGTAGTTGAGTATCTAATTCATCAAATATTATATTTTGAGGCTGCAACCTCTTTCTATAAGTGTTGTATTGGCAGGGAGTTGTAAACCTCCTTTGATTGAAGGCTTAAAATTGTTGTAACTCTTGTTTATATTCACAAGGTTGGATTTGGACAGTAGCTCCAAACAACTTTCTCATCATGTTTTTTCCCTTGTAGGGTTTTCCACATAAATTTTGTGTTGTGGTTGTGTGGTTGTGCTTTGAATGTTTTATCTGTTAAGATAGCAATAAGTTTTGATTGATAAATTAGAATTGGATTAATTAAGGGATATACTAATTCACCCCCCTCTTAGTAGATTTGTGTGTTCTAACATCTAATTTAGTGTTACTATTCTAGTTCATTGGAGGGTGCTAGGAGGGTTGATGTGGAGATTGGTTATAAGAAATTTTTTATTCTATCATTGAATTGTATAATTTAGCTCATCTTCAACTATTGGATATTTTTTAATTGTTCTTTTGATTACCTGTAAAGTTTCACAATAGTATATGGGGTGGTTTTTTATCACAAACTTGATAAATTCCAATTTAGTTGCATTCCTTCGGTAGGTATTTGTTCTATAATATAGGATAATAAATGGAGAGAGGTTTTATGTTTTTTTTTAATTTATTAGATTCTTTCTAGGGTAGTATTTAACTAAACCAAAATAATAATTTTCAAACTCACTAATTCCTCCACCAATTATCCTATCTCATCTTTTTCTTTTACTAAATTAGATTTCCAAAATCTACTTTGGGTTCTTGAGTAGTTTCAACACAACTTATAAATATCTCGGAGACTCATTTTTATCACATCCCCTTTTCCTATATGGTCAAGGGATTACCTCATTTATTTGCCTAGTCCTCTTAATAATATTTTTTTAACAACCTTATCGGTTAAGAATTCTCCATTAAATTTTAAAATAAAAATAAATTGGTCCAAATAATCTTTCATGTACTTTCACCTTATTTTTGTTTTAGTTTGAAGAGTTCTCATTTTTATCTCTAACCCTACAAAAATCTTGTCTATTTTATAGTTATAAGTTTTATAGAGGAATTTAAATTCAAAGATAAATTGATCAAAGTCCTCTACAACCATGCCTAAACAAGTGGGTAAGATAGAGGGAGAAATATGTTTTATGGGCATGTCCTCATCTTGGTTTAGATTAATTAGATAGGTAAATGTCTGTGCTCCAATCTTCTCTCCTCTAGTTCATTAAGATTTTCCATGTTTCCTGATATATTTTTCTTTCTTGGTCATTCATTCTTGTAAGATTGATAAGGATTTTCAAGTTGCTCATACATATAAAGTTCTTGATTATATTTTCTCTCCTAAAACCACTTCCCCTTGATGTTCAACTATTTTTTATGTTGGGTGAGCAAGTGTTGGCTACAAATTTTACTTGTGAATCTCTTTTCCTAGCCATGCATGTAAAATTAAAAAAGATCTAAAAACCACTAGCTTAGGTTACCTATTATTTACCCTAATGACACCTAAGAATATCCCTTTTATCTATAGAGTTAGGCCTCATGTACCCTTCTGGTATAATGAGGATATCCCCTTAGTTGAGCATGTGAAGGTTAGTTTGAGACTTTTGGTCATTATTTCTCGTGGTACACTAGACCTACAAGGATTGACAAACCTACTCGATTAGGCTTGTTCATGTGTATTACGTTCTTGTTAATGTTTATATCACCTTCCCCACTTCGAACCAAAAAGGCAACACTTGTCCAAAATAAGCCATAGGATTTGTTTTTTGCATTACTTTCTTTTTGTACGTTTTATTTTATTTTATTATAGTCAAAAATCCAAAAAAAATAGAAAATCCAAAATCCAAAACAATTATAAAAGTTCAAAAACCAAAAAAATAGAAAATTTCAAAATATCCAAAAAAATCAAAATCCAAAAAAGTTAAAAACTAAATATTAAAAATAAATTAGAAAAATAAATAATCCCAAAATAAAGTTAAAACCTAAAAATGGGTCCAAAACTTAGAAGCCGAAGTAAATAAATATGCTAAAGTTGACCCATTTCTAGATATTTCTATCAACAGAGACCAGCTAGAAGTACATATTTGTGATGATATTGAAGATCTTGCCAATAAGGCATTTGATGATATAGTGACATGCTTAATTTTAAAGAAGGTTGTTTCCATGTAGAATAATACCTCTTTGAGAAGAGATGATATCCTTAAACACCTTTCAAAGGTAGATGCAAAAATACCTAAAGAGTACACCCATAATGTCCTAAGAAACCTCATTGACCAAGACCTTCCAAACAAACATGATTCTACTAGTAATTCCAAATTCAATGAACAAGAATTTTTTTTAATAGAAAACCCCAAAGTTTTCCACAACTAGAAAGGGAAAAAAATAAAACATGACTCCTTAGATTCAAACACATTTTTGAGTGACCAATTGCAACTCATAAGTCAACAATTAGCTAACTTGGCACATGTGAACCATCAAACTGTAAAATCATCCAATCAACACAATCAAAACAACTTCACTGAAGCCCCTAAATCATTTCCACCTCTATCATTTATACAAGAATGATAAGACATGAAAATAACATACATGAATTACAAACAAGGTCCCAAATTCAAATCAAGAAGTATAAATTTGAGGATTTACACCCATAACCCTTTGATTAGTCTATACTACAAGTCCCTTTCCCTCTCCACTTTGAAATTCCAAAATTTGACAAATATAATGGGAAAGGATATCCTAGAGAGTGTTATCATAGAATCCAGCTACGCTCAATTCAAGGATAACCCCCCTACGAAACTAGTCCGTTTCCTAGGACTGTGTGTTTCAAGCATGCAAAACGAGGCAAAAAATCATTTTACGAAGTCCCTAAACCTACCTAGTCCGGGTAGGCAATGATAGGCTCAAGTTCGAGCTTAAAGTCTAACTCCTTTTTCCTCCCCTGGAGTTAGTTTATTTTTCCTATTTTTGGTGCTCGGACAGTGTTTTCCACCGCCGTAGCACCATTTCCACCAAACTGTCTCTAGTGCAATGGCGGTGAAAATCACCGCCACTATACCTATTTTCATTTTGTAAGTTTGGTGCTCGGGCGGTGATTTTCACCGCCGTTGCACCAAAGGGATTTATTTTTATGTTGGTGCTCGAGTGGTGATTTTCACTGCCCAAGCACCTTATTGTGAGTTATGTCTAAGTTATCAACCGCATTCAATGCGCACAACTTAAGTTCGCTATTAGGTTTTATTAACTCAATTAAGAGTTATTTCTTCATTGTTTGCTAAGTAACCTCCTCCATACTTCGCTCTCGTGCCATCGTGAGCTGCCTCCCATTGAGATCAAATTCTGGTTTTTCCTCTAAGCGTACGGATTGCACCGTGATCCTCATCATAACTATCACAGGTATGTTCATCTTTTTGTTAAAATTGATTTAATTTTTCTTTGTTTAAGTTTAAACACCCTCGAATATCTTGTTGTTTTCAGTATTCTTCACCTCTCCTTCATGTCTCATTGTCTTCTTCTTTTCCTTCGTGTCTTTCTCGTGCCCTTCTCACGTTTTTTGCTAAAGTTTAAAACCTTTGCATTTCACGGTAAAGTCCTCCCATTCGCCAAACACATCAGTCCCCTTTTCCCTTCGGTGTCGAGGTGGAATTTTTTAACGCCTTCGCATGAAAGCTCCAAGTTAGATTCGGTTTCATGTAGGTGATTTTCTTCGCCATGACACCCATCCACAAATTTGCCTTAAGTGTCGAGGCGATGAAAAACTGCCACGACACCGAACTATCTTACAAAGTTCGGTGCTCACGCGGTGATTTTCACCACCTCGACACCGAACACATGCGACTCCAATAAACCCTTAGGTGTTGGAGCGGTGAAAATCACTGCCACGACACCAAACATTTTACATGTCGGTGCTCAAGTGGTGATTTTCACCGCCCCGACACCAACATCGAAGAATTCCCTGAAATTTCCTAAGTATAAATTTTGGTGCTCGAGTGGTGTTTTTCACCACCTCGACACCAAAATGACATATCACTTCAGTGCTCGAGTGGTGATTTTCACCACCTGAGCACCAAAAACTACAATTTTTTCCTAACACTTCAAATAGTGTTTCTTCTTCATTTTTTGCCTCCATGCTCATTTCCGCTCTTCGTTTTTCATACCACTCGGCCAAAACACAATAACTCCATATTGCCTTGATCATCTCATGCTTTCCCATGTGACATTTTTCTTGACAATCATTGCATCCGCCATTCTTGCAATTTGTTCTAAGGTTCCGTCAAGGACCTCCAAAGATAAGAATTACATTGGTCTCTACTCTCCTAAATGTCAGCTGAAACGTCATCGCCATCTCCTAAAGATAAGGATAAGATGAAGTATAAGTACCAAGGCATTTTCCCTCCAACCGTGGTGTTGTCTAAGGTAGATGAAATCAAAGACACTGAAATCGGCCATCAAGATCTGGCTAATTTCACGAAGAGGATTCAACAGAGACCATGGGATGAGAATTTGAAAGCCATCATACATAGCAATCTTCATATGGTTTCAACTTTTCCAACTTCAGCCCATCACACAAAGTTTATACTTCAGGTAGTTGCACACTACATTGAAGAAGATAGAACGGTAAGGGATTCAGCAGGACAAGTAATAATGAGGCTTGATGGTGAGTTTTTTGACATAGTCTTCAAGGTGCCGCAAATGGAAAAATACACCCCTATCACAATACAGAGGGCTCAAGAAATATTTCGCAATGATCCAATCAAAGCCAAAACATTGATTAACTCATAGTGGTTGAAGACCCCTCGACATGTTGTTTCTAGGTGGCTTAAGGGACTCCCTAGGAGTGACTTCAAAGAGGATGTAAGAGATATGATTACCTTGTTAAGCAGAGTCAAGGGCTTGCCTGGTTCTTCTTATTTCAAAGATTAAATGTATGAATACATCCGGATTATCCGAAGGAGGAAAGTACACATTGATTGGGGAACGCAGATCAGTGACGAAATTCATGATCAGTTGATCAAGGTGCCTACCAACTTAAAGTTTTATATGACTTCCTTCTTGCTGTACTCAGCAGCGGTGATGAGATAGTTTCTAGGTTTATCCACCAAAGGTAATAGGCATTCTACCCCAATTTATGACTATTATTACCAATTGAACTTGAGGGAAAGCTTCCATCATTTTAGAAGAGTCACAAATGCCTTCTTTGCTCCTTTTCTATTTACTTTTGATCCAACTCCGGAGAAGAAGATGATTTCAAATGAAGCTTACAAGGCGGTCAGCAAGGTGGGATGTGTGTTTCTACAATTCCCAACCTTCACTTACATAAGGGTGGGTTGTTTCACAGGATGCCCTTATATGCTTCCCAGATACCCATAAGATAAATGGATTCTTATGGAGTTGTGCAGGCTATCAATTTCGGTGCACAAGGAACAACAAAAGAATCATAAGCTAGGGTTTAAGTTTCCAATAACCATTCGCAGAAATACGATCAAAACGGTGCAGAAGGCCAAAAATGTTTCAGCTAAGATGCACATCAATACTATCAAGACCTACAGGTACATGCGTGATTTTGACTTCAGAGATATCAAGAAGAAACTCAAGAAAGGTCACAACCATGTCTACCATTTTGAAGACATATGGGCAGAGTGCAGAGATGAAGAGGATGTACAAAAAATGGATTTTTGCAGGTTGACAGTTGATCAAATCAGAGCTCTCCAAATAGCTGATTTACTTGAGGATTTCACGAATCCAGGTGATGTCCTTAATTTTCCCTATGACGAGGACAACATTGCCGGGAAACCTTTTCCTCCAGAACAATGGTCCAAAAAAGAATGTATTTATATGAGAGAAAGGTTGGCCCCTATCCTACACAACACGACAGAATGGCTTGCCAAGCATGGTTTTCAAATAAAAAACTTCAAGACAAATTATGAAGGTGAGCTCCCTAAAGAGAATCCTACTCCACTGCAAGAATCTTGCGCCAAAGAAAAAAAGGCCGCAACCCCTTCTTCGTCAAGAAGAGGGCAAAGGATTAAGTTTACTGTGGGGAAGAGTACTCCACAAACTACTGAAACACAAGAGACAAGAGCTACTACATCTCGTGATGAAGAGAGAGAGCTTGTTTCCAAGGAGTTGTCTTCAAACGAAGAAGGAGGAGATACAGAGTTTGAATCTGAAGAATCAGATGATGAGGACTCTGGAGAAACCGCATCAAATGGAGAAGAGGAGCAATCAACACAAGAGGTTGAGGGATACCAAGAGGTTGAGCAGGTTTTGTCACCTCCTCAAGGTGAAACCAAACAAGTTCTAGTTTCTTCACTTCCTCATATTCCTTCACTTCCAAAATCTCCCGTTCCACCCATTCCTTCTTCTCCTCTTCCTACCACAGTTATAGCTAAAGAAGATGTTTCTTCCCTACCAGTAGTGTCAACAATGTTGGTTTCTCCTACAGTTGGCCGATCAAAAAATATTAATGACCTATCTAGTTCGCCAGTTTCTCTCCCTAGTTTGTCATCTCCATCTTTTGACATTTCTTTGGAGGTTGATACTGATATAGTTATGAATGAATCTTTGCAGAATCAACTTGGCGTACAAACAACTGGGCCCATAATGACTTGAACGATGCCCATAGTTATTGTTTCAACTATTCCTCAAAAATCCCCTACAACTTAGGAATTAGCAGTAACAAGTGATGTGTATACTTCTTCCCTTCCTCCTTGGTTGGTGTCACAGGTTCCTAAATGGAAAAAGTAGATGATCTCCCCTAATGAGATGGACCTGCAAGAAATACCTGCTCCCAAGAACAAAGAAAAGAAAATGGCTAAGGTATTGTCAAGACTATAGGTTGATAAAGTTGGTCAAAAGTTTGTTGAGGTAGGTTTTCCTCCACAACGAGAGGGAGATGTGAACATGGAATATTATACCATTCAGAGAATACAACTTGGGAAGGTGACAAATGAAAGCGCAAAAGCAGATGCCCAAGTAGTATTAGATGCTCTGGCAGGAAGGCTTGACAAGATGGAGCAAGCCAAAAATCTATACAAAGAGAAAGTTGAATGCTAAGCAAACATAGCGAGAAACATAGCGAGATCTTCATTGGGTGATTCCCAATCTATGACCTTGGTAAATGCCGAAGAACTAGCTATCCAAAAGGCAAAAAAAGTTGCATCCAAAGGTAAAATCTTAAATGAGTTTATTGAAGAGATCATAGATCATGGAACGAAGCTCATCACCATCACAAGTGAGAAGAAAATACAAATAACCTAGTTGTAGACTGAGCTTAACAAAGAGGAAGGATCACTTGTGAGAGATCTATCCCATATGGAAAAGACTTTATCATCATGGCTGCAAATGAAAGAATCCAAGATCAGCCAATTGGTAAAAAATGGAGTAATACCTGGTAAGGAGAAGTATGTTGAAACAAAAGAATCACTCAAGCACAGAATCCAGGTATTCAAGTTTCTGATTGATGACATTCACCAGGCACAAGAAGATGTTGAAGGCTACTAGGTTCTTCTGGTCAATGGAATCGAAGAGTTGCCAGGTCATCTTCTTGATGACGAGCACACCTTCCTTCCCCTCAGCGAAATAATTCAAGTGTATAAAGAAGCCTTCATGAAGTTGGTGGATGACAAAGGTTTTACTAAAAACACCTTACACACTATATGTGATCTACGAATTTCACTTGATTGTTTCAAGTCTCATCTTGAAAGATGTAAAAAGGTTTCTTCGTCTGCAAAGAAGTTGATTACCAAAATACATACACTGGTGGATTTTACAATCGGTCTAGATGATAAGTTCTTGACAGAGACATCAAAGAGATATGAAGACTTCCACACCCAAAGCAAAGGACAATAGTCTTCTTTTCGTCTCCAGTGTTTGCCATTTGTGGTGTCCCCTATTTTTCATATTGTAAATAGTTTTTGACACTTAGGTGTCTTTTTGTAAAATGTAATTACACCAAAGTATGAGGTGCGATTACGTAGAAATAAATTACACTCGGTTAGATTAGGGTTTCCTATTTTTCCTCATCTGATTCCCTAATTTTTCTCTTCCCTCCTTTTCTATAAGTGTGAGGGATTTCTTTTGTAATAAGCACCTTTTGAGATTTTGCAACAAAGTGCTGCTATTTTGAAACAAGCATTGAGACTTTTTGTTCAATATTGTGAATTCAGATCTAATCAATAAAGAAGAAGATTGCATGCTAGAATTTGTGTTGGAATCAATCATTTTGTGTGTTGATTATATCAGTAGTGATTATTGTATGAGATTGAAAGGGTTTCAAGTGTTTTATGTAAAATTTGTGTTACATTTATCATTTGGATTTGTTTACGTTTGAAGATTTTGTTGAAGGATCTACAAGACTTTGTGCTTGTAATCGTTCTTGTTGTTCGAGGAATCACTGTGTTTAAGAAGACTTTATGCTTCTAATACAACGAATGATATCATCATCGGATTCAACATTGAAAAGGCTACGAAATGACTTTGTGCCTTTGTAGGCCTTCCCTTTTCTCTTTACCTTTGTTATTATATATCACACCTGGTATTTCTAAGCTTTGCTTTGTTAAGATAGAAATATTGGTATTACTGTTGTTGATTAAGTTTAGGATATTTAGATCTAAAGCATTTCATAGTGAAACATTGTAGACATCTTCTCTGAAAAAAGAGAGAAGTATGAATGTAACACACCCCCCCCCCCCATTTCATGAGTACAGTGTACATTTTGTAAGTATTCTTTTAAGTTTACTATAGCTTCCAATTAGCAATAAGAAGGATGCCTCCCCTTTCTGAGAGGAGAGAGCAATCTCACATAGTTGTGGCTGAAATTTAGATGGTGTAATCTATTGAAAATTTTATTACATTACTTTCACCCAACAGTTTTTTGGCGACTCCGCTGGGGAAGTATCACACAATCCAAGCCTCAAGCTTTTGATTGAAGTAAATACGCTTTCCAGTTTCTTATTATTTTTTTGTAAATTTTTCTCTATAAGTTTTAGTCTTTTTCAGATCTACATTCTAGTGGACCGAAACTACACATGAAGTTTGAGAGCTCAAGAAATTACAGATCCTTTGTTTGAAGAGTCACTGCAACATAACTTTCCTTTTACTCCTTCGTGAACAAGGTCACCGCTTCAACGTACTACAAGTTTTCCTCCTCAAAAAGATAGATCTGCTTTCCCACCTATTTGGTCTATCCACAGCAGGAGTCCAACTCTGGCGTTTATTGTGCAACCAGTAATGGCCGCACCACCTGCTAGACCATGGGGAAATGCCTTTGGTTCTCTACATTTGGCTGCACCACTACTTGATTTTCCACAAGTTTTGAGGAAGCATCTCCCGAAATTCACCGGTGATGGTAAGCAACACCCCGATTAACATATTGTTGCCTTCTATATCGTTTGTGGTGTTTTAGCCGTTGAACATGAAGACGTTTCTGTAAGGCTCTTCATCGAATCCCTCCAAGGGGTTGGTACCGAGTGGTTTTATACACTCCCCAACGCTTCAATCTCTAGCTGGGTTACTCTTCGAACAAAGTTCGAGGAAAGATTCAAGCCTGTTGAAGATGCGCATGCTTTGTTGGCACAACTGACAACCATGTGAAAGGAAGCTCATGAACCGATGAGAGAATTCGTGACTAAGTTCAACAAGTTGGTGACGCGAATCCCACAAGATACAAAACCTACAGATCACAACTTGAAGTGCTTCTTCATAAATACCCAGTTACCCAAGGTGAGTTTCTTCTTGCGTAGGGAAACTCTGGCTAATGTTGAAGCAACACAGCAATTAGCCACGAGTCTTGAAGATGATATGATCCTAGCTAGAGAAATCAGGATCAACGGCGGCTCTAAAACCAACAAAAGGATGCAAGCATCAGGGTCTTCAACATCCAATGTCGTTACTCCTAGCACCAGTTCCAATTTTAGTGACCCTATGGTGCAAAAACTGGTGAATGAGCTCATCGGTTTGAAGAAGCAAGTGGCCAATAATAATACAAATTACAAGGACGTCCCCAGAAGGACTTTCCCCAATTACGCCGGAAACAAAACTCAAAATCATCTTTCAGCACCACCAGGTAGGCTCGCCCTTGAAGCACCACCTACCAATGTTGTTGCAGGATATTATGAAACTGAGCAAGATGATTACGCTCAGATGGACTATCCCGAAGAACAAAATGCTGATATCTTCCAAGAGGAAGAAATGGAATTGGCTGGCGACTCCAAGATTAGTTACTTACAGATAATGGGTGAAGAGGAATCAGATGACTTGGTGATGGATGCTTATGCTATCTTTATGCGGCATCAACAAAACAAGCTTGAAAAAGTTCAAGTAGTAGCCCCACCTGAAAAAGAAAAGCCGCTTGTCATGATTGCCAAAAGAGGATCTCCTCTCCCTTGGCTACCTAAGAAAGCAGCAAATCTACAAGCCAATACACCATGTTCCTCAGCTCCCACTCTTGCTGTGCCAAAAGCTAATCACCTGGTTCCCAAGACCAACGTGCCTTCCATTAAACCGATTAGTGAAGTCACCACATCTAGTTTACATAATTCTTTTCAGGCCTTTGATATTATTGACGATGCAAAGAGAACCAAAGTCCAGATGTCCGAGGTGGAATACCTCAAGGCTAACCCTGACCAATTTGACAGGCTTGTCCGATTTGTTAAGGATCAGTGAATTACTCCAACTCGGAATTCACCCCCGAGGTCTCGGTTGTTCCTATACCAAAGGTGTCGCGCAATAATCTGGTATCCAATCCCCCAACTGCATCTGGATGCATCGATCCGTTCTTTATCTCCTTGTTGGTGAACGGTTTCAAATTGAGCAATTGTGTCATAGACTCTGGTGCATCCGACAATGTGATGCCCGCCAAAGTAGCCACTACCTTGGGTCTAGAAATGACTAAAACTTTTAGCCCTTTCTTTTCTATGGAAAATAAGCAAGTACCCTTGATCGGTCAGATCAAAGATGTGCAATATGCATTTGCCGTGTATCCTGACAAAAAGATCAAAATGACGGTCCTAGTGGCTGATGTACCAGCATCATACGGGATTCTCCTTGGAAGGAATTTCTGCAAGGATGTTGGAGGAGAACTGAGCATGGATATGTCTAAAGCTAGAATACCGGTAAAGGGTGTAATGCAGAAACTGATTCCTTAGAAGGAAGCCAAACTCTCTGTGACCCAATCAGATGATCCCAGAGCCCAGATCTTGTTTGAATCTTCAGGCATGGGGACTTATTATCTCCAGACTCAAGAAGTCGGTGAATCTTCAACAACGCATGAGTTAGAGAGTGTTGAATCTCTCTCCTTGACGAATGACTCACCACCAGATGATTCATCGACATCGGATTCTGAAACTGTACCAAGAGACGAGTTTTCAAGTTTTGATACCGTTGGCCTCGGCGATCCGAACAACGTTTGGTTGTTAGAGTTCGATGGTAGTTGCTCTTCAACCGGTTCTGGGGCTGGAATAGTTTTCATTTCTCCTAACGGAAAGATCTTCCCTTTTTCTTTCAAGCTACAGTTTGATAATACCAACAACACCGCTAAATATGAAGCCTTGTTGTTGGGAATGCAAGAAACACGCAAGAAAGGTATCAAAAACCTCCATGCACAAGGCGATACCGAGCTAATAGTATGTCAGGTACGAAATCTTTACCAAACCAAAAACGACAGGCTTAGACATTATCACAATCTCGTTTGGGATTGCGTTGAAGAATTTGATGCTTTTGATATCTCTGCAATACCAAAGGAATACAATGGTTGGGCAAACTCTTTGGCAGTGTCAGCCACGCTTCTCATACCACACAAAGATTTTCAAGGTTCTACTTACACTATCGAGTTGGTTTTCCGCCCAAGTGTCCCCAACAATTCGAAAAATTGGCAAATCTTCAACGACGATCATCAAATAGTTGCCTTCTTGGAAAAGGCTGAAAATTTCAATGAATTGTAAATCGAAGGAAGCGATTCTCCTCTGCGAGAATCTGTGTCTGGCATAGATCCAGTTTCCGGCAAAGAATTCCTACAACTAAAAGGGAACAAGATCCCTAGAGGTTTGGTATCTCTAGAAAGGCTCTTTGACAAGCACGACTGCTATGTGAAACAACAACTCGCTGACTTTGATTTGTCTAATGAGGTTGAGCAATACAATTTGGGAACTAAAGCAGATCCCAAGATGGTGAACATCGGCAAATGTTGCACTCCTGAAGAAAGGATCCAGTTCACTAGACTATTACAAGAATATATGGATGTTCTAGCATATTCATACGAAGATCTCAAATCTTTCCGACCAAAGGAAGTGCAACATGATATCCCACTAAAGGTTGGAGCTTTTCCTTTTAAGCAAAAGCAAAGACACTACAACCCAAAGATTTTTGGAACAATTCTTGCAGAAGTCCAGAAGATACTGAACACATGGATAATCTTCCCAATCCACCATTCGACGTGGATAGCAAATATTATCCCTGTGCGTAAGAAAAACGGTGAGATTTGCATCTGTGTTGATTTTAGAAATCTCAACCAGTTGTCCCTTAAAGACAATTACCCTCTCCCTGTCATGGATCAAGTCTTGCAGAATGTGACCGGATCCGAGATGCTCTCCACGTTGGACGATTTCTCTGGTTATAATCAAATTGAGGTCACTGCAGAAGATCAACACAAGACCGCCTTCAAGACACCATGGGGTACCTTTGCGTATAGCCGGATGCCTTTTGGTTTGATAAATGTCGGTGCTACCTTCCAACATGCTATGGACTTGGCTTTTCGTGACGTCATGGGTAAGTTCATTGTGGTGTATCTTGATGACCTCATAATATTTTCTAAAAGGTGTCACGAGCATTGTAATAACCCAAGACAAGTCTTGGAGAGATGTCGTAAGCATGGCATCTCCCTCAACCCTAAGAAGTTAGTCTTTGGGGTTACTGATGGAAAACTACTCTTTCATATTGTCTCCACCGAAAGAACTATGAGTTGAAGTATTCTCAAATGGAAAAGCACGCCTTTGTCGTAGTCAAAGCTATCAAGCATTTTTGGTTTTACATCCTGAATAGCCACATCAAGGTTTTGGTTCTAGATACGACTGTTAAGTCGATTCTAACACAATAGGAATTCAGAATGAAAAGAGGCAACTGGGTTGCCAAAATTCAAGAGTATGATCTTGAGATCAAACCCACCAAACTGATATGACGGCATGGTCTGTGTCGACTCATTGCTAAGAACAACCCCGACGAGGAAGTTTCAGAGGATGAAGAAGTTCCTGATGTTGGAGAGAATTCCAGTGAACTACCCCTTGTGTTGTTTGTCAGCACCACTGATGAGTGGTTTTCTAATATCGCTCATTTTCTCACATACAGTGAATGTCCCAGAAACTTGACATCCAAAGAACAAAGGACCATCAAGTTAAAATCAACAAACTTTGTCTTATGGGACAATGGCTTGTATAAATGCACCATCGATGGCACTTTTCTACGATGTGTGGACAAAGAACAACAAGAAAAATTGTTAAAATCATACCACGATTTGGCATGTGGAGGTCATTTCTCAGCACCGATCACTGCTCACAAAATCTTGAGAGAAAAATACTATTGGCCTACGCTCTTCCAAGATGCGTACTCTTGGGTACGTAAGTGCGAGTTATGTCAACAATTTGTTGGCCGACCCAGACTGGCAGCTTTACCATTGAAGCCAGTAGTAATAGAGGAACCTTTCCAACAATGGGGAATAGACTTCATAGGTGTGGTTAATCCATTTTCCAGTGCTGGACATGTCTATGTTCTAACTGCTACCAACTATTTTACCAAGTGGGTAGAGGCAATCACCACTAAGTGCACGACTTCTAAAGTAGTGTGCGAATTCTTGAAGGAGAATATCATTTCCAAGTTTGGCGTGCCAAACAAGATCGTTGCCAACAATGCTTCTACCTTTTCTTCAAGCGAAATCATCGAATTTTGTTTCGAGCATGGCATAACCTTGTCACATTCTTCTGACTATTATCCACAGGGTAATGGTCAAGCAGAATCGAGCAACAAAAATCTAGTGACTATCATCCGGAAGTTAGTAGAGGAAAATCAACGCCTTTGGCATAAGGCTTTGTATGATGCTTTATGGGTATACAGGATCACTCCCAAGTGAGCAATCGACATGTCTCCTTTTCAACTCTTGTACGGGTTAAGTGTCGAATTACCCATAACTCTGGAATTTTCGGCCCTCAAGCTGGCAAAGGCTATCGAAGATGAAACCTTTGAAAATTCTGCAGATAAACGCTTAATGTATCTCTCCGAATTGGAGGAGAAGTGTGTCCAAGTTGCTGACCACATTTCTGGACACCAGCAACAAGTGAAGAAACTATTTGATAAGAAAGCTAAATTAAGGGACTTCCAAATTGGCGACCTCGTTCTCCTATGGGACAAACGAAGAGAGCCAAAAGGTATGCATGGGAAGTTCGATTCACTCTGGACTAGAGCCTTCCTGGTTCATTAATTGTGTGGTGAAAATAGTTCTTATTAGCATACAAAGATGGAATGCCGTTTGCTCTTCCACACAACGGACAACATCACAAACACTTTGTGTGTTAAAATATCGAGTGTTCCAGAGGTAAGTATTTTTATTCTTAGTCTTACTCTTTGAGTCTTTTTCTTTTTGTCATTGTCGCCTAACTCCAAGCCCAATGGATGGATAAAGGAACTTGAATTCTGGTTGTTCTTCTCTCTTCACTCATTTGAAAGAATGACTGAAGAAAGATCCCCAGCAAGAGTGAGTTGTTATCATAGAATCTAGTTGCGCTCGATTCACGGATAACCCCCCTACGAAACTAGTCTATTTCCTAGGACCGTGTATTTCAAGCATGCAAAACGAGGCACAAAATAATTTTACGAAGTCCCTAAACCTACCTAGTCTGGGTAGGCGACGATAGGCTTAAGTTCGAGCTTAAAGTCTAACTCCTTTTTCCTCCCCGGGAGTTAGTTTATTTTTCCTGTTTTTGGTGCTCGGGTGGTTTTTTTCACCATCATAGCACCATTTCCACCAAACTATCTTTGGTGCAACACCGATGAAAATCACCGCCACTGCACCTATTTTCATTTTGTAATTTTGGTGCTCGAGCGGTGATTTTCACCGCCGTTGCACCAAAGGGATTTATTTTTATGTTGGTGCTCAAGCGGTGATTTTCACCGCCCGAGCACCTTTTTGTGAGTTATGTCTAAGTTATCGGCCCCATTCAATGGGCACAACTTAAGTTCGCTATTAGGTTTTATTAACTCAATTAAGAGTTATTTCTTCATTGTTTTCTAAGTAACCTCCTCCATACTTCGCTCCCGTGCCATCGCGAGCTGCCTCCCATTGAGATCAAATTCTAGTTTTTCCTCTAAGCGTGCAGATTGCACCGTGATCCTCGTCATAACTATCACAGGTATGTTCGTATTTTGTTACAGTTGATTTAAGTTTTCTTTGTTTAAGTTTAAACACCCTCGAATTTCCTGTTGTTTTCGGTATTCTTCACTTCTCCTTCATGTCGCTTTGTCTTCTTCTTTTCCTTCGTGTCTTTCCCGTGCCCTTCTCACGTATTTTGCTAAAGGTTAAAACCTTTACATTTCGTGGTAAAGTACTCCCATTCACCAAACATGGCAATCCCCTTTTCCCTTTAGTGTCGAGGCGGAATTTTTTAACGCCTTTGCACAAAAGCTCTAAGTTAAATTCGGTGTCATGGCGGTGATTTTCTTCGCCACGACACCCATCCAAAAATTTTCCTTAAGTGTCGAGGTGGCAAAAATCATCGCCACGACACTAAACTTTCTTACAAAGGTCAGTGCTCGGGTGGTGATTTTCACTGCCTTGATACTAAACACATACGACTCCAATAAACCCTTAGGTGTTGGAGTGGTGAAAATCACCACCCCGACACCAAACTTTTTACATGTCGGTGCTCGAGCGGTGATTTTCATCGCCCCGACACCAACATCGAACAGTTCCCTGAAATTTCCTAAGTATAAATTTTGGTGCTCGAGCGGTGTTTTTCACAACCTGGACACCAAAATGAAATATCACTTCAGTGCTCGAGTGGTGATTTTCACCGCCCGAACACCAAAAACTACAACTTTTTCCTAACACTTAAAATAGTGTTTCTTCTTCATTTTTCACCTCCATGCTCATTTTCGCTCCTTGTTTTCCATACCACTTGGCCAAAACACAGTAACTCCATATCGCCTTGATCATCTCATGCTTTCCCATGTGACATTTTTCCTGACAATCATTGCATCTGCCATTCTTGCAGTTTGTTCTAAGGTTCCATCAAGGACCTTCGAAGATAAGAATTACATTGGTCTCTTCTCTCCTAAATGTCAGCTGAAACGTCATCGCCATCTCCTAAAGATAAGGAGAAGATGAAGTATAAGTACCAAGGCATTTTCCCTCCAATTGTGGTGTTGTCTAAGGTAGATGAAATCAAAGACACTGAAATCGGCCATCAAGGTTGATTTCGTGAAGAGGATTCAACAGAGGCCGTGGCATGAGAATTTGAAAGCCATCGTACATAGCAATCTTCATATGGCTTCAACTTTTCCAAGTTCAACCCATCACATGGATTTTGTACTTCAGGTAGCTGCACACTACATTGAAGAAGACAGAATGGTAAGGGATTCAGCAGGACAAGTAATAATGAGGCTTGATGGTGAGTTTTTTGACATAGTCTTCAAGGTGCCAAAAATGGAACAATACAGAGGGCTCAAGAAATATTTGACAATGATCCAATCAAAGCCAAAACATTGACTAACTCACAGTGGTTGAAGACCCCTCGGCATGTTGTTTCTAGGTGGCCTAAGGGACTCCCCAAGAGTGACTTCAAAGAGTACATAAGAGATATGATTACCTAGTTAAGCGGAGTCAAGGGCTTGCCTGGTTCTTCTTATTTACAAGATTGGATGTATGAATACATCCGAATTATCCGAAGGAGGAAAGTGCACATTGATTGGGGAATGCAGATCAATGACGAAATTCATGATCAGCTGATCAAGGTGCCTGCCACCTTAAAGTTTTATATGACTTCCTTCTTGCTGTACTCAGCAGCGGTGATGAGATAGTTTCTAGGTTTATCCACCAAAGGTAATAGGCATTCTACCCCAATTTATGACTATTATTACCAATTGAACCTGAGGGAAAGCTTCTATCATTTTAGAAGAGTCACAGATGCCTTCTTTGCTCCTTTTCTATTTACTTTTGATCCAACTCTAAAGAAGAAGAGGATTTCAGATGAAGCTTACAAGGCGGTCAACAAGGTGGGATATGCGTTTCTACAATTCCCAACCTTCACTTACATAAGGGTGGGTTGTTTCATAGGATGCCCTTATATGCTTCCCAGATACCCATAAGATAAATGGATTCTTATGGAGTTGTGTAGGCAATCAATTTTGGTGCACAAGGAATGACAAAAGAATCATAAGCCAAGGTTTAAGTTTCCAATAACCATTGGCAAGTATACGATCAAAATGGTGCAAAAGGCCAAAAATGTTTCAACTAAGATGCACATCAATACTATCAAGACCTATAGGTATAGGTGTGATTTTGACTTCAAAGATGTCAAGAAGAACCTCAAGAAAGGTCACAACCATGTCTACCATTTTGAAGACATATGGGCAGAGTGTAGAGATGAAGAGGATGTATGGAAAATGGATTTCTGCAGGTTGACAGTTGATCAAATCAGAGATCTCCAAATAACTAATTTACCTAAGGATTTCACGGATCCAGGTGACGTCCTTAATTTTGCCTATGACGAGGACAACATTGCCAGGAAACCTTTGCCTCCAGTACAATGGTCCAAAAAAGAATGTATTTATATGAGAGAAAGGTTGGCCCCTATCCTACACAACACAGCAGAATGGCTCGCCAAGCATGGTTTTCAAATAAAAAACTTCAAGACAGATTCTGAAGGTGAGCTCCCTAAAGAGAATCCTACTCCACCGCCAGAATCTCACACCAAAGAAAAATAGACCGTGACCCCTTCTTCGTCAAGAAGAGGGCCAAGGATTAAGTTCATTGTGGGAAAGAGTACTCCACAAACTACTGAAACACAAGAGACGGGAGCTACTACATCTCGTGATGAAGAGAGAGAGCTTGTTTCCGAGGAGTTGTCTTTAGACAAAGAAGGAGGAGATATAGAGTTTGAATCCGAAGAATCAGATGATGAGGACACTAGAGAAAATGCATCAAATGGAGAAGAGGTGCAATCAGCACAAGAGGTTGAGGGATATCAAGAGGTTGAGCAAGTTCTGTCACCTCCTAAAGGTGAAACCGAACAAGTTCCAGTTTCTTTACTTCCTCATATTCCTTCACTTACAAAATCTCCCATTCCACCCATTGCTTCTTCTCCTCTTCCTACCATGGTTATAGGTGAAGAAGATGTTTCTTCCCTACCAGTAGTGTCAATAGTGTTGGTTTCTCCTACAGTTGGCCAATCGAAAAATATCAATGACCTATCTAGTTCGCCAGTTTCTCTCCCTAGTTTGTCATCTCCATCTTTTGACATTTCTTCGGAGGTTGATTTTGATAGATTTATGAATGAATCTTTGCAGAATCAGCTTGGTGTACAAACAACTGGGCCCAAAATGACTACAATGATGCCCATAGTTACTGTTTCAACTATTCCTAAAAAGCCCTTGCAGCTCAGGAATAAGCAGTAACAAGTGATGTGTATACTTCTTCCCTTCCTCCTTGGTTGGTGTCACAGGTTCCTAAATGGAAAAAGTAGATGATCTCCCATAATGAGCTGGACCTGGAAGAAATACCTGCCCCCAAGAACAAAGAAAAGAAAAAGGCTAAGGTATTGTCAAGACTACAGGTTGATAAAGCTGGTCAAAAGTTTGTTGAGGTAGGTTTTCCTCCACAACCAGAGGGAGATGTGAACATGGAAGATTATACCATTCAGAGAATACAACTTGGGAAGGTGACAAATGAAAGTGCAAAAGCAGATGCCCAAGTAGTATTAGATGCTCTGGCAGGAAGGCTTGACAAGATGGAGCAAGCCAAAAATCTATACAAAGAGAAAGTTGAACGCTATGTAAACATTTTGAGAAACATAGCGGGATCTTCAATGGGTGATGCCCAATATATGACCTTGGTAAATTTCGAGGAACCAGCTATTCAAATGGTAGAAAAGCTTGCATCCAAGGGTAAAATCTTAAATGAGTTTATTGAAGAGATCATAGATCATGGAATGTGGCTCATCACCATCGCAAGTGAGAAGAAAATACAAGTAGCTCAGTTGTAGACTGAGCTTAACAAAGAGGAAGGATCACTTGTGAGAGATCTATCCCATATGGAAAAGACTTTATCATCATGGCTGCAAATGAAAGAATCCAAGATCAGCCAATTGGTAAAAAATGGAGTAATACCTGGTAAGGAGAAATATGTTGAAACAAAAGAATCGCTCAAGCACATAATACATGTATTGAAGTTTCTTATTGATGACATTCACCAGGCAAAAGAAGATGTTGAAGGCTACTGGGTTCTTCTGGTAAATGGAATGGAAGAGTTGCCAGGTGATATTCTTGATGATGAGCACACCTTCCTTCCCCTCAGTGAAATAATTCAAGTGTATAAAGAAGCCTTCATGAAGTTGGTGGATGACAAAGGTTTTACTAAAAACACCTTACACACTGTATGTGATCTACGACTTTCACTTGATTGTTTCAAGTCTCATCTTGAAAGATGTAAAAAGGTTTCTTCGTCTGCAAAGAAGTTGATTACCAAAATACATACATTGGTGGATTTTATAGTCGGGCCAAATGATAAGTTCTTGAGAGAGACAACAAAGAGATATGAAGACTTCCGCACCCAAAGCAAAGGACAATAGTCTTCTTTTCGTCTCCAGTGTTCGCCATTTGTGGTGTCCCCTATTTTGCATATTGTAAATAGTTTTTGACACTTTAGGTGTCTTTTTGTAAAACGTAATTACACCAAAATATGAGGTGCGATTACGTAGAAATAAATTACACTTAGTTAGATTAGGGTTTCCTATTTTTCCTCATCTGATTCCCTAATTTTTCTCTTCCCTCCTTTTCTGTAAGTGTGAGGGATTTCTTTTGTAATAAGCACCTTTTGAGATTTGGCAACGAAGTGCTGCTATTTTGAAACAAGCATTGAGACTTTGTGTTCAATATTTTGAATTCAAATCTAATCAATAAAGAAGAAGATTGCATGCCAGACTTTGTGTTGGAATCGATCATTTTGTGTGTTGATTATATCAGTAGTGATTATTGTATGAGATTGAAAGGGCTTCAAGTGTTTGATGTAAACTTTGTGTTACATTGATCATTTGGATTTGTTTACGTTTGAAGATTTTGTTGAATGATCTACAAGACTTTGTGCTTGTAATCATTCTTGTTGTTCGAGGAATCGTTGTGTCTAAGAATACTTTGTGCTTCTAATACAACGAACGATATCATCACCGGATTCAACATTGAAAAGGCTACGTAACGACTTTGTGCCTTCGTAGGCCTTCCCTTTTCTCTTTACCTTTGTTGTTATAAATCACACTTGGTATTTCTAAGCTTTGCTTTGTCAAGATAGAAATATTGGTATTATTGATGTTGATTAAGTTTAGGATATTTAGATCTAAAGCTTTTCATAGTGAAGCATTGTAAACATCTTCTCTGAAAAAAGAGAGAAGTATGAATGTAACACCCCCCCCCCCCAATTTCATGAGTACAATGTACATTTCTTAAGTATTCTTTTAAGTTTACTATAGCTTCCAATTAGCGGTAAGAAGGGCCCCTCCCCTTTCCGAGAGGATAGAGTAATCTCACATAGTTGTGGCTGAAATCTAGGTGGTGTAATCTATTGAAAAGTTGATTAAATTATTTTCACCCAACAGAGAGCATGTTAAATTTTTTTTTTTGGCATGTTAGGAGGTTGCTTACAATAATAACTACCAATAGGTTATTCCCACGAAGTCTAGGAGGGAAATCATTAGAGTGGTTTTTACACCTCCTTAAGGGATCTATCACTTCCTTTGTTGAACTAGTTGAAAATTTTGTTAAACATTTTCCCTACAATGTAGAACACGAACTCAAAATGATGGAATTATGCAATAAAAAACAAAAGAATAGTGAAAACTTCTCTTCATTCCTTGAATCTTGGAGAGGCTTAGCTAGCATATTCCCTTGGCCCATACCTGAGAAGAAGCTAGTTAGTATATTTATTGCTAACCTAAACCAAGATATGGCCTTCCACTTGCAAGTACATTGTGTGACCATATTTAATATTATTATTAACAAAGTATTTCAAATAGAAAAGTCCCTTCTTGCTAAAGGACTTCTAAAATACTTCCAAATATAATCAGTTTGATAAGCCTAAGTTCTTTAGCAAGAATAAGAACATGGTTGGTGATAGAGTAAAAGAGTCAAAACATATTCAAATGGTTCAAAGTCCAACCACCATTTCAATTCCCACAAGAAAACCACAACAAGAGACGAGGCATAGATAATTCACTTGCTTAGGAGAACCCTTAGAAGTTGTCTTCCACAAAATGGTAAATGTGAACATGATAATATTTTAAAAAGTGAGACCTTTCGATGAGATAAAACCTAAACCTTGGTATAAAGAACATGAATATTGTGAGTATAATAATATTAAAGGAGATTCAACCAACAAATGTTTAAAAATTAAAAACTATGTCTGATATCTTATAATAATGGAAGCATCAATATTGAACAAGATGCATCTATAACACCTAATGATAAATTTAGGATTTATCAAGACCCCTTTTGAAAGAATGATCGACCACATACACAATCTAACCAAGGTCAAAATAGTCATACCAATAATTTTCCTACTAAAAATATTATCCATTCTTGTAATACCATTGTGAGAAACATTAATAACCAAATTTTCATCATTAAAATCAAAGGACCTCCTTGTGTTGTTACAACAAGAATCACTATGATCTATACACATGGTCCTCCTTCATCCACTCCCAAAGGACAATATAACATAATTGAGAAACTTGAGAAAACTCTTGTATAAATATTGATGAGGGATCTTCTCAAGACGTCCAATATTCATAAATATGTCCTTTATAAAATCCTACAAGAGTCAACAATTCCTAGTGATATAGCCCTAAATGAATTCCAATCCATCATTGGCCACGTAGCCTCCACTCAACACCTCACCTTTAGTCAACATGATATGCCTCTAGATGGACCATTCCATAATCTCCCTTTATATATTGAAGTCCTTATTGCCAAACATAAAGTAAAAAGGGTTATTATAGATAATGAATCAAGTATAAATATGTGTGCCTTAAATTTGATTAATCACCTTGGTTATTCAAAGGAATCATTAGATCCTTAAGTTATAACTATTAATGCATATGGAAATGTAGAGAGGGAATCATCAAGAATTATTCATCTTCCTATAATGATTAGGATTGTTGTGCATTGAAATTTATTACATGTTATAACCTTGACCTTCCATATAATATCCTTCTTGGTAATCATTGGCTCCATGCTATGCAAGTTGTCTCATCCATGTTCCATCAATATCTAATGTTTATCCATTAAAGTATAGATGTTACAATCCTTGGTGATCCACACCCATACCAATATTATAAAATGATGGAAGGGAAATATTAGAAGGTTAGTCAATGTCAATTAGAAAAATAAGCCATAAATATAAAACCATAAATGTCTCACATATAAATCTAATTATTTATCATCCACATTTGGATTTTCATCATCCAAAATTCATTTTAAAATCCTTGATAAGGGTTGTGATGAGTATTAAATCCATGATGCCTTTCATGTAGGAAAGCTTCCCCTTTCATCCAAAATGTATGGCAATCCCATGATGAACACATCAACTTCATATCATTTGGCTCAACAAAATTCATTAGTTCATGTTTCCTTATAGAGGAATTTATAGAAAGCTCCAATGGCTCATGGCTATATGAAAGTGGAGTAGTACCTTCTTATAAAAATAATTAATATCTTGTTGCTATTAAGATGATGGAAATAATAATGAGATATAGAGAAAAATGCCTAGGTAACCATGATCAACGGATCTTGGAACCTATACATGTGCATGTGAATATAGGAACTTGTGGGTTGGGATACATGTCTCTTCATGAGACTTCTATAGTTTCTAAGAAAACTTTACCTGATGAAAATGATGAAGTAGAGTTCATTCATATACTTTATGATGATCTTTCCACCACCAATATCCATAATGAAACAATTGGCTTAACCATTCACCTTGAACTAAAACACCTCAACCTTATTGACTAGGACCAACAAGATCACCCATCATTCAATTTTTTTTAAAGGGATTTGATAATATGTCTTGATTCTATGTCACACTATAGGGAGCAAGGTGAGTTTATTAGTCATAAAAATAAAATAAAATGAAAAGAAAAAGAAAAGATAAAAAAAATTGAGTCCTCTAGTAAAAACCTTTGTAAGATGCTCTTGGACCATAAAAGTAAAGATAAAGATGTGTCAGGTAGTTAAAATATTTCTGAGTCACTATCAAAAAAGGAATTCAAGCTTACCTTAGTACCAAATAAGATGCAAGATAGTTTTACCTTTCTTGTGAAGGAAACAAATAATTTTAATTTGGGAATTGATGACAATCCTAGACTTACAGAGATTGCACTCACACTTAGTCAAAAGGAACAGGAAATCCATATCTTTATTGAAAAAATATTCAGATGTGTTTTCTTGGTCTTATGTGGATATTCCTAGCTTAGACCCATCTCTTGTGGCGCAACATTTAGTTTTTCAACATAATGTAAGGCTTGTGAAATAAAAACTTAGAAAAATACACCCCAAGGTGGTCCAACTTATTAAGGAATAATAACAAAACTTTTAGAGGTAGGATTCATTTGTCCTATTTACTATTCTAAATAGATCTCAAACATTGCACTAGTTAGCAAGAAACCCAGGGGTATCAAAATATGTACATTTTTTTGAGATATCAATAAGCCATGCCCTAAAGATGACTTCCCATTACCCAATATTGATATGATAGTAGATTTGACAGTAGGGCACAAAATGCTTTCTCTCATGGATGGGTTGTTTGGATATAACCAAATTTACATTGCACCCGAGGATCAACATAAAACTTCCTTTATCACCCCTTGAGGAACCTTTTGTTATTAATTCATGTCTTTTGGATTGAAAAATGTTGGTGCAACCTACCAAAGAGCCATGACAATAATATTTAATGATATGCTCCATGATAATGTTGAAGATTATGTAGATGATATATTATGTAATCAAAGACTAGAGCTGAATATCCTTTTATCCTTCAATGCATTTTTGATAGAATACACGAATACAAGGTTCATCTAAATCCCCAAAAAATTGTCTTTGGTGTTACATCTAAAAAGCTATTGGGATTGAAAGTATCCATAAAAGGAATTGAGGTAGGTCCAACAAAGGTCAAATCCATTACAAAAATATCTCCCCCTATAAATCTCAAATAAAATCACAGTTTGCAAGGAAAGCCCCAAGCTATTCATATATTCATTTCATAGCTTATTGATAGATGTCAACCATTCTCACACTTGCTAAAGAAAAAATAGTGTTTCATTGGGAAGAACAATGTCAGAACACATTTGAATGCCTCAAAGAGTATCTTGCAAATCCTTTGGTTCTTGTTCCTTTTGTTTTAGGAAGATCCTTATTTCTCCATCTTTTAGTTACCCAATTTTCTATAGGAGCTCTCCTAGCTCAACATGATAACCAAGGAAAAGAAAATTCTATCTATTATCTCAATAAAATGTTAGTTTCTCATGAGATTGATTATACCATCATAGAGAAAGCATGCCTAGTTGTTGTCTTTATTGGACTAAGCAGGTAATCACCTAATAATGAATTAATCAACGATTATTTATTAGGCCCCTTTTAATTTAATTACTTAAGCTAAACTTAGGATTATTATTATTATTAGATTGGGTAACTTATAGTTCAAGTTGTCTCATTGCATAGGATAATAAAACTTGTCACAATCTTGTTGAATCCTCATCTAGGCTTTGCTTTTTGCTTTTATAAGCATTCATTATTGTACATTATAAATTATTCACAATAAAATACATGTTAATGTCAATATTAGATGGTTTTGTGAATCAATTGTCTTCTCAAGGTTGCATGAGCATAATCATTTCTTTTTCTCTTCAGATGATATAGGTGTTTTGGTTGTAGGTGATTTATAGGAGTTATGTGGGTTTGATCATCAACTCCAACATAGTATTAGAGCACTATATATGTGAATTATTATCTAAATTCTAAGAGATCTAGCTTTGAGGGAAAATTTGGCTCATCTTGGAGCGAAACATGCATCACTGTAAGATCCAAAATGACCAAAAACCATAAGAATGTCGATTAAATTACTCAAATATGAGTAGTTGCAAAAAAAGGAAAAAATATTTCTAGGGGCCAATAATTTTGCACATCAAATCTATACAATCATATGATGTTGTAAAAATCTTGGTTATATTTAATATACGTAGGTACAAGTTTTAATATTTTATGTTTTTTAACTTTTTTTGTTTCCAAAAACTTAAAAAAAAACATTTTTTTTGTTTGCAAAAAAAAGAAAAGAAGAAAAAAGAAAAGGAAACATCTGGAATTGTCCAAAGTATCATCTTTATGCTGGCATACCACTTTTGTATCTTGTATAGGCATTACACACCTTCCAGAAGCGGTGACCGACTTTCTTCTTGTGTGACCCCACTCACCAACACTAACCCCTTTTAATCAACAGTGTGTCAACTGCTGGGGACGCTAAACAAAATTGTCTCCTAGAATATACCATGATTATTCCAATGAATCCTATAAAAAATGAGCATCTAGATCAGACAACCGATGACAAAATCTCTACAAATTTTGAAAGCATATTTCATACTTTGCAAAAGAATATTTAAAAAAATCTTCAATTTTGATGATCGACCTTTTTTTGGTGATGAAGGGAATATTTTATGAATATTCACCGACATCATGTTGATGTTAGCTATATGAATGGCCACAAGCCTCCTCCTAGCTCCCATTTGGCCTAAAGGAGCAATTTTTTTTCTTTTTACCATAGCTTGGGCATATAGTGTTGAAATTGGGCAAGCAAGATATCATCAAAAAGCTAGTTCCACATAATTTCTATTGGTGTAGGTCTCATCATCAATTGTTTTTTATAGTACATTTTATTCTCAATCAAAGTTAGATCATTATTTTCTTCTTCCAAGCTCGTAAATTTTCACATGTATCTCCAATTTTTAGGATTCTTGTGACATTAGAAAGGTATTTTAGAGCTCTTTAGATCTATTCATGCATTTTTTAGAATCTTCCCAAGTATATTTTATTTAGTTTTTTTTTATTTCACTTTCTACTTAATTAATTAGATGTATTGATACTTGAAAAGGATTTGTTTACACAAGATGAATTCATTTGATTTGATTTACATGTATTGAGGTTATCAATCTCTAATTTTTTTTTCAGTTGAGGAAGTATCATGGGTATTTTTGTTCATCCTTTTATGGTTGTCCTAAAAAATAATAATTATGAGTCTTTGTGAAATGGCATCCTGACACATTTCAAGTCGCTTGATCTTTTGCCTTATCTATATGGACTCATAGATACACCAAAAATACTAAGGAGTAGATCATCATGGGATATTATTAATGATTATGTTGTAGGAGTGATTTGTTCTAGTGTTGATCATGACACTATGTGTATTGTATTAAACATTGATTGTCTCCACATACTTTAGACTTGAATTTGGGAGATCCATGGAGACCCTCATATATCTTCATTCCTAGAGGATATTGCTACATATTGTCTCATTTCTCTTACAAATGTAGATTACATACCCTTTGATGATGATACTTTAGAGGATCTTGAGTATATCACAAGTCTTGCATGTTTTGATGGTTTAGAGACTTGTCTTCATGTTCCCACTTTTTAGATCAAGGCCAAATATCCATCTTTTGTTGTTCTTGATTAGATTGGGCCACATCCTTAGCTCCTATTGGTTCAATGTAGTAGGACATTCATCTTCTTCTAGACACAACTACTTGGAATTCATATCTTGTAGACATATCATTCTTGTTTGTGGAGTCTCATATTGTAGATTTGGAGGATTATTTTGAGGATATTTATCTCCTCTTTGTTGACAACCAAATCATCATTGTTATCGCACCATCATATTCATCTTCTTTGGAGCTTGTTCTACATTAGTATTCATAGGATTTTGTATTGACATCATCTCATTTTGACATGCAGATACTTGAGTGGTTTTCAAAGGCACGCATCATTTGGATTTGGATTCTTGATTCTTCCATATTTTGGGAATGACTTCTCCAATCACTAGTGGATCTAATTTTATTTGTAGGAAATTGATCACGTATTTTCTTCAGGCATTCATCATTGGTACATGATCCCTTTCTTTGTGGGGGATTCATATCCTCATTTTCTCTCTCCTATCAGGGGGACTAGTGTACTCGTGTGATGAACACAGTTCTTGGGGGTTCATATTGAGTCCTCCTATCCTTATTTCACTAGCATATTTTTTTATTTTTCTCTCTTTTGAAAAGGAGTTTTTTCCCATGTGGTTTTCTCCTTTCCTTTGGTTATAAGAAATTTCAGTTTTTTGTACATGGGTACCTCATTAGGCCTTGTAGTTAGGACCCATCCATGCATCCATTATTGTATTCTTCATTAGGTTTTTAGATTCCCACTAAGTTGATCTTAGGGGGGCTGTTGGAGTAAATAATTAATGACCTAATAATTAATTAATCATTGATTAATTATTAGACCCCTTTTACTTTAATTAATTAAGCTAAACTTAAGAGTTCTTTTTTATTATTAGATTAGGCTATTTATAGGTCAATTTATCTCATTGCATAGGATTAGGAAACTTGTCACGATATAATAAAATCCTCATTTAAGATTTTCTTTTTTATTTTATAAGCATTCATTATTGTACATTATAAATTATTCACAATATAATATAGGTTAATCTCAATATCAGATGATTGTGTGGATCAATTGTCTTCTCAAGGTTGCATGGGAATAATCATTGCTTTTCTCTTCATATGTGATAAGAATCTTGGTTGCATGTGATTTCTAGGAGTCATGGGGTTCAATCATCAACTATATTGGTAGTCACATCTCAAAAGTTGTGACATTATATGTTTAGTGATAAAACATAACTTGTTGCAAATATCGATCCTCTCAAACACCTCTTGTCCAAAATAATCCTTATTAGGAGAATGGAAAAATGGATAATGTTACTTAGTGAATTTGAAATTGAGTACATAGACCAAGATTAAACTAAGTGATAGATTATTGTAGATTAACTAGTAGAGGCACCTTTAGTGGATCATTACCCCTTAGTAACATATTTTTTAGACGAGTCTATTTTATCTCTTGAGGAATTATTCAGAATGGAAGTTGTATTTTGATGGATCCTATACTTCTCATGGTTCTAGTTTAGGAATATTATTGCACTCCACAAATGAATTTTATACCAAAAGCCTTTAGAATTAGATTTTCTTGTACAAAAAAATATCAAAATACAAATCACTCATCTCAAGACCAAAATTAGCTATATAGTGGAATATTAAGTACGTATTTGTTTGTGGTGATTCCCAATCAGTCATTAAACATGTAAATGATGAGTATCACATAAAATATGAAAATATCATTTCTTATAAGAGAATGGTTGATAATTTTAGGAAGTATTTCATCTTTATTCAATTTAAGAAAGTTCTACATATTAGTAATAATTTTGTAGATGTTATGGCCACATTTATTGGTTCTCTTTTAACAATGTATATAAATACTCAATAGTATCAATTCTTGGTTGAACATATACTAGAAATCAATATGGTGTGTGATATTGTTGATCCTAGTTCCCCTTGGTATCACAATATTTATTTTTACCTTCATGGAAAAAAACTTACCATATAATTTATCATGTAATCAATAAAAAAATTTATCCAAAAGGCTTCCCATTTTTTCCTCCTTTATGGCACCTTGTATCATAGAGACTATGATGGAATACTATTATGTTGTTTGGACTTGACTGAGGCCGCATTGACTATCAAGGAAGCCCATTATGGTATTTGTGGGGCACACACTAGTGGCATGATCTTGGCTAAGAAGCTCCTTAGGATAGGATATTATTGGCTTGCTCTAAAAAATGATGCTTATTAGTATATTGACAAATGTGTCTTATCAAAAACATGACAATATAATTCATGCTCCTTAATAATTATAGCCTATTATAGTTTCATGGATTTTCTCAATGTATGGGCTCGATATCATTGGTAAGATTAACCCTTCTTCCTTTGATGACTATAAACATATCCTTACTAGTAAATATTTCACTAAATGGGTTGAGGCCATTCCCCTTGTTTATGTAACTAGTATCCAAACCTCCAAATTTATTCTAAATCACCATATTTATTGTTATGAAATTCATTCTACCATCATTACTAATAACGGAAAATCCTTTAAAAATTGAGAATTCAAAGCCCTTTGTGATAAATTTTATATCAAACATATATTCTCCATGATTCATTACCCTCAAGGTAATGGTCAAGCTAAATAATCCAATAAAACCTTGATCAAAATTATCAAAAAAAGTGTTAATGATTCAATTTGAGATTGACATTTATAAATCCACCTATCTTATCAGCTTATAGAACCAATATTTGCATACCTAAATGGGAAACCCATTATTCCCTTGTCTTTGGTATTGAAGTTATCTTACCAATTGAGATCAAGTTGCCTTATTTTTGCATCTCTCTACAAAACTTGATTAATGATGAAGAATATAGAGTTGTGTGCCTTCATGAACTTGAAATTCTTGATGAGGAAATAATACTTGATATAAATCACCTACAAGTATATTGTAATAGGCTTCATATAATTTAGAATAAGCACATCAAATATAAATAGTTTGAAATCAACGAACTTGTCTTGAAATAAAATTAGAAAAACATAAATCAAGATCATGGAAAGAAAGGAAAATTTGAGCTTGACTGGTTGGGCCCTTATGTCATCATTGAAAAATATAGATCAAAATCATATAACTTAGCCACACTAGAGGGTCAGGAATTAAAAGAGCCAATGAACATTGTGCATATTAATAATTTTTTCTTAATTCAAAGAAAAAACATTAAAAAAATAAAAAATAAAAAAGTAAAGAAAAATGAAAAAAATGAAAAAAGAAAGAGATTTTTTTGGTACAACAATGAAAACCATTCTTATGGCATCTTAGGCAAGTACCATGATGAAAAATTGACAAAAAATCATCATGTGTAAACCTGTTATCCATTATCTACAAGAACCTTACACTTGGAGGCAAGTCCATTTCATCTACCTTTGATAACTCATCATTTCCATGCTCATCGACCCATTTTGACCTTGGTTTTGACTTGGTAAAAGTGTTTATTTGTGTTTTTTGAAACATATCTTGCTAAAACCCATAATTATTAGGAACTCTCCATGCTTCCATAAACTTAAGACTTGTGACATTGTTTTTACTTGAACCTTAGAATGGACTACATGATTCAAACAACCAAACTTAGGTCCTTAAAGTAGTGTAGGCATTAGTTTCCAAAATCATGCATGGAAAATTATTGAAGACATAGTTTTGCAAAATCAAAGAAGATCCTTCATAGCTTAGAATCCTAAAAACAAACTTGAATGTGTCATTGCAAATTTTAGTGGGATATATAATTCTCAATACACCTTGCTTGCATCCATCATTTCTTGGAGGTGTAACAATTTTTTACTTGATGCATGATATTTGTATTCTATCATTTATCTTAAATTGTTATTTAGTTTTGGTTTGGTTTCCAAGGCTATTTTTGTTTGCTTCCTTTTTTAGCTTGTTTTCTTGTTTATTTATTTTTGTGGGTCCTTGGGGCATCTTTCAAAAACCAACATCATGGTTTTCCATATCATGGCGTTCTCTATCAAATGCCTTCTTGTGTCTTCTTTTTACTTCAAGAGTTAGTTTCATGGCATATGGAAACACTGTCATCATGGTTTCTCATAGCATGGCACATCTTGTCATATTCTATAATAAACATCAAGGTTGCTCATAATCTAGATTCCTACATGTACCTTAATGATCATTTACCTTCCCCGCCCTTCCTATATCCAACTCTATATAGTACCTACCCATCTAGTTCTTCTTCCATCCATTTCAAGAGCACACTTGTATTCTCCATCCTTGAATTTCCTCTTGAGGGGGCATCCCAAAAATTTATCCTACACTTCCAATGCTTGGGGAATGTTCCCCTTTTCCCTTTAGATGCCTATATCTACTTTCTTTGAATAGTGTTATTTAACAACATCATTTCAAAGATGGGAAAAATGTAGACACCTATTTCTAACCATCACCCAACCTCACCTAGTACCATGTCATATCCTAGTCATAGACCATTCCCATTTCCTAGTCCCTTTTCAAATTCCCCTTTCATTATCTATCCTTAATAAAATAATATCTCCAATTATTTTATTTTCCATTCAAATAATTAAAAACCCATTCTATAATCCATTTGGCCATTCCAAATAATAAATAATATCCATTCATCTAATCCAAATGAATATAATATGTATTATTCATAAAATTATAAATATCCGCTCAAGATTCTTTGTAACCCCTCTAATTATGCCATCTTTATTTTTATGCCATGCACACCTATTTATCAAAAATAAATAAATAATTGGAGATAATTATCCTCACCCATTTGTAACCCCTATGACTATTCTTATCCAGCCAAAATTTTGTACTTGTTCTCATTCAATATCAACCATCCATTGGGATTGAATCTCTATTGTTCATATTCTTCTCTCCAACTCTAAAAATTAACTTATTTATCCATCATTTCAAGGCTTTTTGAATGATCATTTTACAAGTGCGTGTTGCTAATTTGAGCAACCTATATTCCATCAAGAGAAAATCTATGATATCACAATGGAGGTTTTAACTTTAATATTATTTTTTTACTTTCATTGTTGTTCTATTTGAGTATAGTTTCTTTCTTGAGTTTCCAAGTTTGTTTATTGAAATAACTTGATTTTTTGTAACTCAAATTGAGAGTCTACAATTATCATCATATTCATCCTAATTTCTCAGATTTTTAAAATTTGATATTGAATGTGACTCATATGCATGAGGAGTGGTAGAAGTAATATGAGGTAAAGATCATTTTCTAATAGAGCATGCTCACATTTGTACTCACTAGCACATAATTCTAAAAATGAATGATTAGAATTATAAAAAGAAATTCTTTAAGTAATAAAAGTAAATCTTTGATACACAAACTTTGAAGCTCACTATCTAGTAATGCAAAACTCTTGTTAGCAACCATGATTTGAAATATTAACACATAGTCCTTTACTGTTTCATGTTCCACTTGTTTGGATTGTGTAACTTGATAAATATTGTCTTATACTCGATGTTATAATGATTTAAAAAAAAAAATCCATTTATTAAATATCCAAAAGAAGTAATGGAAGAATGAGGTAAATAATAAAATCAAGTACATGGTCACTCAAACTCCATGGTCACCCTACAAAAATAATCTAAGAAAATATTTTTGAAGGACCTTATATGAAGCAATGGTTCACCTTTACCATTATAGATTGTAAAACAAGGTGTTGTAAATCCATTTGGTGAAGGATAAGTCAAAATGCCATATGCCAAAGGATTAAATAATGTCTCACTAGAGTAATCCTTCTTTAGAAAAAATCTTACAAATTATTAATACAATTCATTTAAATATTGTAGCTTACTTAGCATCATGAGAAAAAACATGATATACGGCCAAAATTGAAGTAATTTATGAAAGAACATGAAAAAGAATGGAATGATGTATAATAACCATGACATTAATCAAGCCATTATTTTTCTCTACCAATCAATATAAATCTAAATACATTCATTAATGCACCATAATAATGTATATGTGCATAACATGAAGATAAAACGATTTAAGATGTTTATATTGCTTCATTTGCACTAAATTATTCTATCATCAATACTCTAACATTATGTGCATCATAAATCAAATAGTCAAGAAAAAAAGAGTCGTCAATGAAAGGAAATACAAAACAATTTCTAGCATTAATCCTATGAGTAGAGTTACCACAATTTATTCAATTTTATGGGTTAGTGCAGGATCATGGGGGTCCAAACTAGGCCTCTAAGTGATGATGAAAATTTAGAAAATCAGAGTTAGGCAACTTGACATAAAAATTTGAATAGGTTATTAACATAATTTGAAAAATATGTAAGAACAAAAGTTGTAGCAAATTGAATGCAGTTTCTAGGCTACTAGTCCTTTTTAAAAAAAAGTAAACCTATTTTGCAAAAAAATGAAATTTCAATGCAGTGATACTAAATTTTCAAGAAAAAGATAAGAAGCAGGTGTATGCCTAACCACCCTAAGTACAAGAAAAAATAAATATATTTTTTTCTAAATCTTTCAATATAAGTAGAGAGGACACATGCCTAGATGTGCCAGATTTTTTATTTTTTATTTTTCCATGTAAATAATTAGTTATGATTTTTTTATTAGAACATTTTAGAATTATTAAAATGTTTGTGTTTGACAAAAATTTATGATATTCATTTTTTTTAATCCTATAGTATGCAAAGCATAAAATGTGCCTCATCTTGTAGGTTTGAAAAATGTTAAGTAGTTTGAAAGTTATAGAATTTTTTCAATCAACCTATCAATCGAGACTTTAGTCGTAATGTATGTAGGAAATCAATAATAATTATTTATTAAATTCAAAATAAGGCATAACTTATATTGGTGGAAATTTGACAATTTTTTCTATAAACCCTTTTTATTTCATGAAATTCAGATAAAAAAAGTCATCAACCACAAGGGTGAACTTTGGAAAACTAAGAAAAATTTCTAAACACGTTTTTGGGGTTGAATTTCCAAGTTAGGCAATCCAGAACCCAATCCCGAGCCTACTAATTTTGCTAGAAAAAATGGATATCCATTTAGAAATGTATATTTGTTAATTGTATTATTTATAATACATAATATTTAATATTATGTATTATTATATTATTATTTAATATTATATTATATTATATATTAATATTATGTAATATATATTATATAATATATTTAATACATAATATATACTATATATTTATTGATGTGTGGCCAATTCATAGAAGAGAGAGAGGGGGTGAGAGACCTGAGAGAGATGGGGAGAGAGAGTTAAGAGAGAGGGTGGAGGGGGAGAGAGAGAGGGAGAGAGAGTTGAGAGAGAGAGGGAGAGGGAGAGGGAGAGGGAGAGGGAGAGAGAGAGAGAGACTTGAGAGGGAGAGTGAAAGAGATGGAGAGAGAGACTTGAGAGAGAGAAATACATATTTAATCACTAAATATATATATTTAATCACTAAATATATATATATTTAATCACTATATATCAAAGAGAGGGAGTGAGAGAAAGACATGAAAGGGAGAGAGAGGGAGATAGAAAGACCTAAATAACAGGGAGGGAGAGAGGGAGGGTTGAGTGGGAGAGAGAGGGAGAGAGAGAGTGTGGGAGAGAGGGAAAGACTAGAGAGAGGGTTTAGGGTTCAAGGTTTAGAGTGGGAGAGAGGGGGAGAGGGAGAGGGAGTGAGTGGGAGAGTGGGTTTAGGGTTTAAAGTGAGAGAGAGGGAGAGGGAGGGAGAGAGAGGGGGAAGAGTGGGAGAGATAGAGGGAGAGTGGGAGAGAGGGGGAGAGGGAGAGTGGGTTTAGGGTTTAAAGTGAGAGAGAGGGAGAGGGAGGGAGAGAGAAGGGGGAGAGGGGGAGAGATAGAGGGAGAGTGGGAGAGAGGGGGAGAGAGAGTCTCACAAAATTTTATCCCAAATAAAAAAATTACTCACAAAATGGAGCTTATATAACCAAGAATAGATCTTCAAAAAATCAAGTACCACCAATAAAATTCAAATCATGAAGGGGGATGGATGGGAGGAAAAAGCTAATGAAATCAACACACTTTGAAAGAAATATTCTTTAAGCAATATAATATTGTTCTAGGTACTAAAAATGCTAACTGGTTCTCTGAAAATCACTCTCATTGGAAAACCATTGTTCTAGATGTAAGATTGTTTTTTTATTGTGAGAGGCAATCTTGTGGACAATCTTGGTGGTTTTTCAAAGGTTGAGCTATTTTGTGGCCTAATATTCACCACTAACTAGATATTTGGCATTGATTTATGGAATGTTGGTATGGTGGGGATGTGTGGTGGGTCACGTTGAACATAGGTTGCCATTGATGTCAAAGGTTAGATCAGTAATGTCATAATGTCAAAAGTTTAGTTTGTTCTGAGTTGGAAATTTTACTTCTAGGATGCAAAATCAATAAATATATATTATTAGATGTTGAGCAGTGTTTGTATGACTATTGTATGCTTGCAATATCATGCTTGCATCTATTATCTATGATAGTGGTGATCTAGAAGTTTGTATTAGTATGTTTCTATTCTAGGATATTTTCTGGACATAGATATTTCTTTGGCAATATAATTATGGTCACTCTATGGTTTAGAAGGATGGTATGTCTACACTAGTTTTATCATATTCCTAAGTTTTCAGAGGATATGCTCAACATGCAAAAATATTGAAGTAATAGACGATTCTTTATGTTTTTCTGTCAACTAGTTGAAGTTCAAAGCATGTGCGGTAAAGATTAGTAGTGTGAAAAATTCAAATCTTGAATGTGGTGTTAAGATAGGACACAATTAAGGTTCATGTGGTTGTGCATGATATCATGTTCTTTTGGTGGTAAGAAATTTTGTTTTTGGACTGATCTACTACACGTTTCATGTAATTTGAATTTAGGTCCACCTTATGTCATCCTAGCTATTTGTAGATCCCTAGCCGACATTAAAGAGTGTTAATGTAATGTCATGTATATATTTCAAATGTTCAGATGCATTATGTGTATCCAAGAGTGACCACATGAATTAGAATTACACTTATGTGAAGAAGAGTTGGTCATTGGTGCAAATTGAAGAGAAGGTGGTGAAGATAAAAGGAAGAATTACATTCCAGTGTGTGTGCTAGTATTAGAAGATCATATGTAGTGAGGAAGAGTGTCAGTTGTGACTCTAACACATGTTGAGTTACTTTAAAGATCCATAAGCTTTATCACTGTGTTCTGATAGGACTGGTGTTCTACCTATTGTACTATTTCAATTGGGGATTGGTGTCTTCAATAGGTTGGTGCCTATAAGAACATTAAGGGATTTTTGTCTTTGGTAGGTTGGTGCCTACTTCAGTGTGTAAAATTCACTTGTACATTTTTGCATTGAGAGGCTAGATCTGGATAGTAGATCCAAGCAACTATTCTCACTATGATTTTTCCCATATTGGGTTTTCCACATATATCAGGTGTTCACTTGTATAGATGTGTGTGCTTATGTTGTTCCTTGACCATCAGTTTTCTGCTTTGGTTCAAATTTCATTTTTGGTATGTGCATTTGAGTTAAGAAGTTTAAGTAGATTTGATGTACTGATTCACCCCCCTCAGTAGACCGTGTTCCCTTTTAGTCACAATAGTGGGTGCCATGTGACACCCACTAACTTTGCATGTACTCTACCTATTGTGATACCTACTTGCTAGGTGTTTTGAGTGGTTTTATAGGTTGTTTTCCCTATTTCCAATGGGTTATGGTGGGTCTACTAAGATGTAGATAGTATTGATAGAGGTTTGGTTAGGGTGTGACCACATGTTTAGGCCATGTGGTACCTTTTCACGGGCTTGTACCCTACATATTATGCATGGTTATTGTGTGTAGTACCATGTGTACCTGTGGGGTACCCCTTTTTCTAAATTATAAAAATAACATATTTTATTGATTGTACTTATGTCTACTAATGCCTAAGCCCATGTAGGCATTTGATATAATATTTTACATATGCAAAGTAATATTTCTTTGTGATTTCTTGATCGAGGAAGAGATTATTTCTTAATAGCTCTAGGAAAAAGTGTTTGATTTTGAAAAATTAACACTTGATCCTTAGATTCTTGGGCCTTCTAAGTGTGATGGAAGGGTCAAATTTGACCCAAAATACTCCAAAATTGCAACTACCTTATGGATATGATAACCACCTTTCAACTTTAAACCCTTGTAGACCTAGCCTTTAATGTCTTTGGACAAATCAAAAGGCTAAATTGATTTTCTTGGACACTATAAATTTAACATTGATCTTAGATTTGCACCAACATGCTCCAAAATGAATCTCGAATACAAAGATACAAAGAGGAACCCTTCCAAAATTTGGTATTACTATCACTCATTTCTAATTCTCTAATCACCCAAGGATGCAAGGGAGGATCATATTCAACATTTCAAGAAAATACAAGACTTGCACCCAAGATCTCCCAAAAGACTAACCAAAGGCACTCAACTTGATTTGATACCATGCAAGTTTTGGTTATGAAAATAGTCACCATAAGAATAAATTGTATTCTTATGAAAAAATATAGATAAAATATATTATGTGTACAATATATGAGAGACCCTTAGTTATATAGACGTAGGTGAGATGTAGAACAATATAAGATTATGACATGTGTCTTAATCTTATGATATGAGACATAGAGTGAAAATTCCCTAACTTAAGTGATACAGTGTGAAAATAACCTAATAGTGGAACTAGTTAGGGAAATAACCCTATTCACACCAATAGCTATGAAAGGATTGTCCTAATGAAAGATGATTGAAATAACCTAAGTGCGATGTTCTTTTGTAAGATTTACCAATAATGCAAATCATCAAGCACAAAATCCAAAATCTAGGTGATAGAAGTAGGTCATACTAGCAAAGGCACATAAACAATCATAGATTACAACATGCAATACACTATGCTATTCTAATATAAAGGATGTAGAAAATAGTACAATCAAGTGCTCAACCATCAAATAAATGCATAAATACTCATACATAGGCCTCTTTAATGCATGCATTATGATGACACATATCTAATAGATCATGAACTAATTCCTAATCATAAGGGTAGCTAACTTATTTGTTGATACATATGTGACCTTGATTGAATACATGAGACACCTAATTTTCATTAATTAAGGATTGATGGGGTGGTGATGATCTCAAATGAGAGTACATGCTATTATTCGATTAATTAATCAAATGTAATCTAGATAAATAAATACCTATCTCAATAAGCTCATCCTACATACATAGTATAATTACCAAAATAACTAAATGAAAGAATATAAATAATACACCAACATTTTTTATACAAATACTCATACACAATTTGAACTTTTTGACATAAGATTACTAAATAAAAATTAATTAAGAGTTTTATAGAACCAATATTAACTTTAAAATTGAAAATTGAAAGAAACACATGCAAACCTAAACTAGGTCAAGGCCATATATGTATTAATAATTATAGAGGTGGAAATGCTAGAAAAATTGAGTGTAAAGTCAATAAACGGGAACAATATTTTTCTTGTAAAATGCATTTTCTTAGATTTAAGGGAGGAATATGTATCGGCCAAGATAGTTTGTGCGGAACGTGTCGAAGGCATAAAGAGGTCATGCCACGCCATAGGAATTGAGCTTTCCTTGAACTCTCCATGAAGCCATTCGTATACGCACAAACCGCGGATAAATATTCATTCAATTTTCACCTAACTAATTCATTAGATATTCTTTTCTTCGTCTGGAGGGTTTAGGGACATCACCACTTTACTCCTTTAAATCGGCTTATTTGGCACTTGGGTTTCGCACATCTCGATCGGACTCGATCATTTTTTTGAAGTGGGTATTTCAGATCTGAATCGAAATTTCAAAACTAGTAGTGGGTCTTGAAAATCTTTGGTAAGTGGAAATGGCATTGGAATGGGTAGTTCTTGGGTATGCAGCAGGAGCAGAGGCAATCATGCTTCTTCTATTAACATTGCCTGGTCTGGGTCGTCTGCGAAAGGGGCTTGTTGCTGTGACTCGCAACGCTCTGAAACCCATGTTGTCCGTGGTACCATTTTGTCTGTTTCTGCTGATGGACATCTACTGGAAGTATGAGACAAGGCCTACCTGTGAAGGGCATGCTTGCAGCCCCAGCGAGCACCTGCGTCATCAGAAGTCAGTCATGAAGAGCCAGAGAAATGCGGTTCTCATTGCCTCCGCTCTCCTGCTTTATTGGCTTCTGTTTGCTGTCACTAGCCAGCTTGTCAAGATCGAGCGCATGAACGAGCAGGTCAAGAGGCGCAAGGAATCTTAATAGGAAATTTTAGGTCGGCTTCGGAATTTGGGTTCGTTTTAGATTTTGCTTTTTTGATTTGGGTTTTAAGAAGTTTTTGATTTCTCTATCTTAGCAGGGCAAGATATGAATTTCGGGGTTTTCCCTCGTTTATAGAAATGACTCTGTAAGTTGCTCGATTTACAGTCATATGTCTATGTCTTTTTATTTTTTAATAATTGTAAGTAAGGAATTATACGCGCATGACTTTTGGTAACCTTCAATTCCATGAAACAAATTTAAGCTGTTAGATCTATGTTGACATGCCGATCTTATCAATCTTAGAGGAATTATTGCAATGTTATATTTTGGTATAGTCGTTGGAATTTAGTCAGGCCTGTTCGCTGAGCCGAATTCATTTTGAGTTTGCGAGATTCAGGTCTCAAACATATTTAAGTAAGAAACCTTCTGGTTTTTTCAGAAGAACTGAAAGAAACGAATTAAAGAGCCATATTTGTGGTTCCCTTCATGAAAATGAAGTTTAAGTTGCTCTGTTGATATGTACTGTTAATATTGCTGGTTTACTGTGGAGGAAAATATGAGTGCTGTTTTGAATTGATTTTTAAACTAGGTTCAGTATTTGAAGGACTTTATTATTGTTGGTGTGATTATTTCAGGTAATATTCTGATATAGGCATCCAGGCTTGTTTGTCGGGTCCCTAATAATACCCTAGATCTTTTAGTGTAGAATTAAAAGCTTTTAGTTGAGAGTTCTCGGCTCTGCAGTTGTTAAATGGTTGAATGCTACAGCACCTGCATTGCTTTGTTCTTGATCGATATCGAGATTATTTGTAAATTAATTTTTGAGATAGTCTTTGATCTTTTGTTAAACCTAATTGGCTTATCTATAATGCTATATAGTTGCTCCATATTAGTAAACATTTTCTGCAGGTTTACTAGTGGCATATTTTTTATCTATATAAATTTAGGAACTTTTTGTACTGAAGAATTCTCCATTGATGTCAAGAGGCTTTAAACATTTTGAGCTTATTGCAGAAATTTGGACCACCATCCCGAAGCTACTAATAATTTCTTTCCTTTTTTCAATAACATATCCCTTCGAAGAAAAATTCTTTACTTCTGTCAAATAGAAGTAAATATTTTAAGCCGTTACCGCAGGACTTCAGGCTTCTTTCCTGAAGCTGCCAAGGGTTAAATTTCTAAACGGTAGGTGATCCTATTTTGAAAAGAAAGATAACCATATTTGGCAATTCATGACCCTTAATTGGACTTCCTGATATTTAAAAATTGAATGTGTAAACCCCTACGAAGGGCCACTTTCTGTGTGCTATGTTTCCCATGGTTGACATGTCTGCCCTCTAGAGTCTATTGTCTGTTGGTAAACCTCTGGAGACTGAGGCCACATGAGATTATTGTGTCCTTTGTGGGATAACAAACATGAGAGAGAACATGATTTCTCTAATGCCAACAGATCCTTAAAGTAAAAGATATAAGTTGCTATTTCAGGAATGTGGATAGGGAAAAATCTTTATTGGAGTTTGGTTTTTTTGTGTTTGTCCGTACAAAAGAATATAAATCATTAATGTAAAACATATTTGCAGCCTCAAATACGAATTTTGTTCAGAATACTACATAGCATCATATAATAAACAAAACTACCATAAAAATTGAAAACACTACTTTAATGCCAATTTGTCAAACTTGAATGTCATGATGGATATTCTTATTCAATATTGAAATGATGAAAATCAGCTATCAGATTCATACTGGCTTGAACAACAATTCCTCAAATGTACCATTCTACCAGAGATCTTAATAGAAGGATACTAGTGGGTGGAAGCAATCCCAACCATTTTTACATCCTCACTGATAACTTATATTCCAAAACTGATCTGTGGGCGGAGGCTACATTCCCTACTATCATGATGTGCAGTATGATCTTGTTAGACCTGAGATTATGAATGTGAAACTGGGCCCATATGATTGTTAGTTTCACTTTGTATTTCACAGTAACAGTACATTAAGCCTGGACATCCATTTTCATGCCTATGCTCCACTGTTCTCGAATCAACTCACTGAATCATTAGGCCAGAAAATGTTGTCACTTGCCAGCCATACCAAACAGAAAAAGAAAATAGCTTTTATTGGGTGCTTTTGAAAGCTCCACCATCCTCGGTTGTGGCTCCTTTGAGTGATTACTTGCTGGCCATTGTCAATGAAGTCATTGACAAAAACAAAATAGACATTAAAAACCCCATTTTTTTAACTGTGGGTTCTGTCTGGGTTTGTGCTTCTCTGTTAGGGCTGATTCCAGGACTGTATTCCAGGACTGTATAAAAGGAACATTAAAAAACCCATTTTTAAAATGCAGGTTCTGTCCAGGGTTTGCCTGCATCTGTTCTGACCTTGTGTTACATGGGGATGCGTCCCCACCCCTCAAACCCCCTGTCCCCGTCCCCGTCCCCGTCCCCGTCCCCTGAGGCATTTTGGGGATGGGGGGACTTTAAGGGACATCCCCTGGCTGCTCCCTGTACCCCAACCCCAACCTCCTCCCCCCGAGAAAGTGCGGAAATGTCCCCAAACACACCCCTAGAATCGGGGACTGCAGGAAACTCATAGGGGATGCCTAGCCGTCCCCAAGGTGGTCGGGGAAGTCTTATACATCCCTTGATTGTCCTGGGGACAGCCAGGCGTCCCATGTTGAAAAACAATTTGTAATAATGTTTGTAAGAAAATAGTTCATAACCTTTAAAAAAGACAATTAAATATGTAATAACAGCATTATAGCAGCGGTATAACATGACAGCAGTATAACAGCATTTAAATTAATCATGACAGATTGATCAGTATAACAGCATTTAAATTAATCATGACAGAGTGACAGCAACAACTGTAGTATGACGTCAATAAATATGTAATGATTTAGATTCATAGTTAATGATATAAGTTATATAACAGTTAATATTAACAACAATAATTTGGATTTCTGAGTTCATTGTTCAGAAAACATCAAACTTCAAAACTCTTGATATGGTATTACAGTCAGTTGCCAATGAGATTAAAGGTGCACTTGCCATGATCTGGTACAGAGTGGTATTGTGTGAGGAGTACAAACAAACAATTTTTTTGGAATGTGGTTGGCATACAGGCTTTTGCCGACATCATTTTAATATTGTCATGATATATTGCTGTTCATTGTTTTGTAACTGGATCCAAGCATGCTTTCTAATGAATCAGTAACATGGCAAAATACCAAAAAGGTTACTTGTCAAAGCTCCGACTTCTACTAGTTTAGTTTTTAATGTATGTATGTGTCCTACTAAAATGGTACTGAAGCCTCCTGATTTCCTAATGTTTATCACATAACAAGAGCAGAATCGATTCTTCTGGCTATTATAATGTTTTCAGGTGAATCACTTCATAATCTGATGCTAATCCTTACAATTTTGGTGACTAATTCATCCCATATCTTCTAAAGGCCATAGGGTCTAAACTATTTCATGGATGTTGACCTTGAGGGAAATGCATAGAGGAAGCTATCCATATTTTCCGCTTAGGCTACAGCTTATAAAATCTTAATCATTGTTTAGTTGGTGATCTCTAGGGAAGTGCATGTGAAATTATCCATTCTATACACACTTGTTTCTTAACCATCCATCTGCTGTTTGAAATATACCCTACAACTGCAAAATTTCATGATTGTTTTTGAGAGAGAATTTGGGACTGGGCGGCATTTGCACCTAATGGTTACCCACAGAGAACTACAGGGGTTTCAAATTCTTCACCTTTTCCACCAGAGCATTTTACAAGGATATTTAGATTTTTGGCAACCTCTGTTAAGTTCAACTTCCAGTCTTTTGCTTTGTTGCTTGTGTAGATGAAGCAGGAGGATTTGGCAATTTTTCAATTAGAGGCTATTGATATGCCAACTGGAATATATGATTATTTGAATGAAGAAAACATTGGCTCAATCAAAGTATACACGAGAGTGCAAACCCAAAACTCTAAAACCAAATTACCGAAGGGGTGCAAAATACAGAAACCAGTGACATAGGAAGTTTGATTTCAAGTTCTTTGAACTGATAATATAATAGTTTAAAACCAATGTTGTAAATAACTTTTAAACATGCATGAATGATTTTTAAAACCAATAGTTGATGAATGGTTTTGGCTGCAGAACTAAGCTTGAACAATCCTAGAATGGTTTGGGCATATCCTTCTCGGAATTTTTCTTTTTGTTCTTGAGAGTAAACAACACTCTTTTTATTTCTTAAAGTAGCTGTGGAACTTTGAATTTAAAGGACTAAGCTCCTGCCTTTTTAAGTTTTTTTCGGGCTCCAAATCTAGTAGAGGGTTGAACTCATTGGGCTCGTCGTGTGGGGTAAGCCTGTTGTAATCATTTGGGTCAGCCCTATAGATCACAGGGTATGGACATTTTAATTTCTCATACATGTTGCTTGCTTTAATTTATTAAAAAAATGAAATGTAAAAACGATTTGAGCTGCTATTAGTTTCGTGCTCTATTGTTGCTAGAACCAAAATGTGTTTGGACTCGCCAACAATCATGTTAGTTATAAACTTTGAGATCAAAATAGTATCAAAATTATGTTAGTTATAAGCTTGGACGATGAAAATGTTAATTATGAAAAATAGTAATGTAATGCAGTACCAAATTCACATTCAACAATTACTCAAAAAGTTCAAGATCTATGCACGAAATGAAATAATAAACAATTATATCATAACAAAGATTTTGAATGGTTCAATTGATTTTTGATAGTAGTTTGAATGTGTGATATTTGGGTTGTTTTTCAAAAATGATGGTTTGATGATATTTGTTCAAAGATAATAGATAGGAGAAATGAGATCTTGATAATGTTTGATAATGATAGTTTCTTTTGCTTGATAATGGCTTTGTTTGATAATTTTTGATAATGTTCAAGTACTATAGATTTAATGATATGGGATTATATTTTAGTGGATATAAATGAATGAAGGTTTTTATTTATATGTTTCATTTGATCAATGATGTAGATTTAATTGAGATAATGAACAAGAATAATTGAGATAAGGAAGGGGTTAAAATCTGAATTAATAAAGTGGAATAGTTGAAAGAAAAATGAATTTATTTAATTCATAAGGTATAGTTGGAGAAATAAATAAAATATTAATTTTATTTATTTATTTGGGAGGGGAAAATAATAAAAAATCAAATAAATGATTTTATTTTAATTAGTCAATGAGAGGAGTGTTAGTTATTATTTTTGAAAATTATTTAATTATAGAAGATCGAAGATAATTTAAATTTTATTCTAGGGAAAATGATAAAATGATAATTTATATAATTAATATAGATATAATAAAAAATAGAGATAGTTAAAAATTATTGAAGTATTATGGATAGAAAGAGAGGATATTAGTTTAATTGATGATGATAGAAGAATTATTTAATTAATATAGATAGAAGAATTGACGAGGATAATGATAAGATGAAAATGCATTAGTCATTTTTAGATGTCCACGATATCCAATTATACAAATTCGAAGTTTGAAGCAAAGCATCTAAGGTATGACATGTTTTGTGACAATTTTACCAAAACAAGTTATTGTAGTTGCATTTGACCACCATATACTCTTAGTAATGTGCATAAGCTCTTTAAACTTACATGGTAAGCCAAACACCAAAATATCATTGATAATATATGTTATGAAACCCGAACGGGCAATAGGCCTTTTAATTCAAACTATAATACATTTAACAATCAATGATCTGGGTTGCCTAACCTTCCTCTCCAGTTTTGGGAGGAATCTTGCATCGAAGCCATCAGCAATACCATTGGCCGTTTTTTGTTGGTGGATTATACAACTAGGGAGTTTGGACACACCACGATCATTTGAATGCTTGTTGATTTGGATATATCTAAACCTCTCCATGGGGATGTTGTTTTGCTGGTGGAGGATAGACCTTGGAAGCAGCTCTTAGACTACGAGGGCCTCCCTTTTCGGTGTAGGAGATGCTTTTCGGTGGGTCACTTGGCTTCTACTTGCCCTCATGCCCGTCGTAAGGACGCTGCGACTTGGTGGACTGATGCTCTCCTTGATCACCTCACGGTGGGTTCTTCTTCAGAGGTTTCTGCTGCTCTCTCGGAACTCTTCTTTGGTTCCTCCTGTGGATCGTTCTGTTGACACTATTGTGCTAGACCCTTTTGCTAACACTTCTGGGCTTGTCCTTGCTCCTCCTGTCGACGCTCTGTCTGACCCAGCACTTGCTCTCGGTGCTCTGTCTGACCCTGTCTGCCCTTTGATGGGTGCCTCTTCTGAGCCGCTTGTTGATCTGTTCTCGATTGCCTTGTTGCTGATGCCCTCGTTGCTCGGTGGTCCTGTGGTGGCTGGGGTGGAGTCGATCCTTTCACTGTTCTCTTCGTTTCTTGTTTCCGAGCTTCCTTGGTCGGTTGTTCTTGGGAAGAAGTCCGTGTCTGCTTCTAGGTCTCAGGCTCGTGTAACCAGCTCTGAACCCTCTATTTCGGGGGTTACTTAATCTCTTTGTTTTTCCACAGCTGTCTGTCAACTGTTTTTGGTTATTCCTATAGTTCAATCTCTGTTTTGAACTATGCTTTTCTTTGGCCCCTTGGGCTCTTTGTGAAGGGTATGACACCCTGAAAATGCTGCTTATCTTTTCAAAAACAATCAATGATCTAAAAATTGGAAATAACCATGCACAATTTATGAACAAAAAATAGAAAACCATTGTCATAATAAAGTTGCTTTGTTTCAGATTTAATCTTTAATTAGGTTGGTCAAAATATTATATATACAACCCCATGAGAGAAAAATATACATAAAAGTTCACAAAATAACCATAATGCAAAGATCAAAGATATATCATAGGATTACATAAGATCAAAACCTTTACCGGGAAACCAATCTAGCTTTCAAATGTATCAATTTTCAATGTATTATTTAGTAGTGAAAACATTACAACATATTTACAGAGTTTTCATGAATACTTTTGAAACATCAAGCTCCTCCAATGTGTCTTCCATGTGTAGGCATGCAAACATACACCCCATGCCATGTTGTACATATGCATTCAACAAGAGAGCTCAATACAAATGATAGCTTCTTCAAACTAGTCGACTTCCAACTCTAAACATGTATTTGTTTTTATAGAATCAAGTTTACACAAAACAAGTTGTAAGGTAAAACCATGTGTCTCAAAACCAACAGTATATAAGACCATTAACCCCAACATTTATTTTATTGGTACTAAATTTTTTCAATATCAAACATTTTTTATGTGCAACACAAACATAAAAGATCTAATCGATGTTATATACAAAATTACAAGTAAATCCAAATAAATATTTAATGTGGTTAAATACATCATTTAAAGATGCACCGTCAATCAATATTTATTTTACATAATTTCAAATAATTATTTTTCTTGTGTAAGGTGTACAATATTTTTTTAACATTTTTCCACTTGTATACATTACATAAGGGTCAATCAATGAAATGCATCATCATAGCCATCTCTGAAACCACGTGAATATCTAGCATGTTCTCATGCTCCATCAAGATATCTGCAATAACAATCAAGATGTCCACCATCTCAAGAAAGAATTCTTATCCTCCAACATGCCACCTATGTAGGAAAAAGGACAAGCCAAGGTGTAGATGCATCAATCCAAAGAATACAAACATCAAATTCAAATGATAATAAAGGCTCCAAGTTGTCAAATGGAAAAACCACATGATTGGAAATAACTACATGAAATGCTAATCCACCCAATCATCCGTACTTTAAAGGCATCAAAAAATTAATATGATTCATTCTAACATGTCCAACCCATAATCCGCAATCACAAGCTACATGTATAAAACCCATCAATGATAAACATACACATTTAAGAAATCCCACTACATGGGTAATGTCAAATCTAAAAATAAATCAATGCATGCCAAGTCTACCAATTAACACTCATACCAAAGTGTGGCTAATAATTAAATCATTTAGTAACAAAGAACAATCACAATGATCCACACATGCAACCAAAACCGTTGCATATACTTTCACAACATGTGACCATAACTCTCCCAAGTGCACCACACTAAACCATGTGAACATAAACTTCTAGGAAATAGCCATAGAACAAAGAGAAAATCTATAAACCATATTTTATAACTTGTTCTCCGTCTTAACACCTCAAAGTGCTATGATGTGACAAGTAAGATCTCTTTCATAACCCCAACTAAAAAGCCTTAACAACACCCAAGTGTTCAATCTCCAAGATCAAACAAAACATATGTATTTCATATCACCAACATGGACTTAAGCCTCTCTAAATAAGGAAGATCAAATTTAATTCTATTGTCAAACCAACAATAAACCCAACAACATCTAAACTCCTAATTAATGAATAGTATCATAAATCAAATTCATACGCACAAGGAGATAAACATGCCAAACACTTCTCAAATGAACCCTCTATAACTTACAAGTATAGCTCAAGATCCATATCCACGAGAAGATAGTATAAAACATAGTCATCTAAAAATAAGATAGGCAATACATCTGAACCGATTATCTGTCGAGTAGACGAAGAGTAGGGAATGGGATTGCTCCTTCAAGATACACCCAACCACAATAAATCTTTCCAAAAAAAGTCTTCTTGAACTCATGTCCTAGGTGAAGGCTTCTCAGACTTTCCACTAAACTTTGAGTAGCCATCTCAACAAATGTTTCTAAACTCAAGAGAACTCTAGCCTCATCCAAGTCTCCAAGTATCCATGAACACCTCCAACTAATCAATCCATGTTAAGCCCCGAATGCAACAACACATTATCATGAAGCTCCCAAACACATGACCAATGTACAAAATACCAAGAACCAAGAGAACTATCTAGATCATTGCCAAAGCTCTAATTACAAAACTAGGAACACATAATGACATCACAATCTAATATCTTCTCAAAAGAAGATCATATGCTCCAATGAACATATCTTGATCCCAAGAGCATATGAATCATACCAAATCTAATGTGTAATCAAGAGTACACCATCACACAACACCAAAAATCATCTCAACCAAGAATCCCTTATCAAAATCAACATTTCAACCAAAGAGTCAAGATTACTCCATGAATAACCAAGATGTCAACATCTTCAATCACATGAAGATAACCATCACTTGTTAGTGAAACTAAAAATTTCAAAGAAATCTCACTCTAGCAAGCAAAATCCAAGAGCTCCTTCATGACACCAACAACCATCGTAGAAGATCATCCATCATTGTAAAATCTCCCACAAAACTATGATATCAATCTCTCCATGGCATTGTGATAACCATATTTTAGACTAAGATTATCCATGGTCCACACACAGTCAAGTGTAATTCCAATAGTTCTAGAGAATAAAGTAAAACCTAAATCTCCAAGTCAAGAAGATACAACCACCATCAAAAAATTATTCCCAAAAGCTTCCATTAAACATGTAACCAAGCTAATAATGATATCATGATAACTAACATGCTACAAATTCTAAGTAACAATCCAAGCACTCCAATCGTCCATCCTCTCATCTCAATGCATCATACAATTGCACAAATGACCACAAACAAGATCAAATAATTAAATATGCAACAACATTAAACAAAATTATGCATATAGACAATCCATATCCAAGTCATCCCATTGCAACCAAATGGGTGATTGACCCACATAACTGCATAAATCATAGATCCTTAATCAATGCAAAATGCAAACTCACCATTACATCAATAACTTGCAAGGTGAGATAACTAATAAGATAACTTGTAGATATCAAGACTCAAACAATAGATCATCTACATATCTGCTTTGCCAAACAAATCTACAATAGAGTAACCATAGTCAACGAACCAAACAAGCATCTTGGAAATAAAAATAACATAATAACATTGAACCACACCACCACTTTCAACTGCATGCATGATCATGTCATATCAATACTCAAATGTACACGAATATCCATGACACTATAATAATCACCACCATTGTACTTGCAATCAAATCTCACTAAAATAAGAATGTAAGTCTCACATGTGTATCAGTTATGTCCTCAAAATAAAAGAAAACCGATGTAATTATCTTCATTAAAGTTTAAACTTTGAAAAAACTTGAAAACCTATATTAGGAAGCACCAAATTTGATAACTAGTTGTACCATCATTTAGGTCTCATAAAAATATGCACTCCCTCAAGTTTTTTTTTTTTTTTCATTTGGATGCTCACATAATCACACATCAAATTTTAGGCTCTTACAAATGCTCAAACAAGTACAATCATCTCTCTAATCAATCAAGTGAAAAACCATTTGATTCATTATGCAATACATTGCACATGCTCTCCATCGCCTATTTGAAATCAAAATTTAGATTTTGTATGCAAAAGTTATAACTTTTTAACTATTTTAGATCAAAGTCAACTTCATGACACCAAAGTTTGATTAAAAACAGAAAAATCTATAAACCAAACTTGTAATATTATTTAGTGCTTAGATAGAGATTTTCGATGACTATTGGAAGTAAAAAAATTGATATCATGGGTGAAAGTTATGCTCTTTGAAAGGAAACTACTTCTTTAGGATATAAGGGGGTCGAAAGGTGATTGTATGACTAACTATACAACTAACATAATGTTGACATTAACAAGTGGCATTTGGGTGGTAGTGATGAGTTGGCAATGCACAAACATAGGTTGGTTGATGGATTCCAAATTACATTCATTTTTTTTAAATTTTTTAAATTTTAAATTTTTGTGGGGGGTTTAAGGCTTGGCCTTGCTTGATTGGGGTTTGGGGATTGGGAGCTAACCCCCTACTAGCTTGAGAATTTCTAGCTAGGGGCCAACAACTATTGGTAGGGGTTGACGCCCCTGCATGATGTTATCTATTGATATTGACTGGCATGGTTGTCATAGTGGGTATGGGGGTTTGCGGATTGTGCCCCTCCCACTTATTATTATTTATTTATTATTTCAATAATTTTCCTTTGCATAGGATTGTTTTTGAAGTCTATAAATTTGGTGACCATATGACCATACAATCGAATAGTGGGGAGGGGTAGAATTTTTTCTTGAGGCCTTGGTGACCAGGATAGGCCAAGTTTTATGTTAATATTTGTCTCTTGGGCCTCTTGAATCCATCGGCGAGGTCCATTTTGTATTAGGGCATCATTTGTGAAACTTTCCTTGTAAAACCCTCATGTTGAACACCTAGAAAATACCCCTTTTATAACTCATTTTGATGTAAAATAATCTAGCACGATGTAAGCGGAATCTTGTATTACCCAAAAAATATGTTTTATTTTATTTTTGATTTGAAAAATACTCATGAAGTTTATTTCCTTTAAAAAGTCCTAATAAAGTTTCTAAAAAAGCTAAAAATAATAGGGCCTCTATTTTTAGAAAAATTGCATTTGAGCATGTATGGACATGAAATTTTACCTAAAGCTCCATAGTTGAAAAATGAACATTATGGTTGAGTTTAAGGCAAGGTTAGGTTTAAATGTGAAGATATTAAAGATTTAAGCTTTCAAAAATCTTGAAAAAAACTTTGAAATTAAGTCTTGAGGCTTCAAACAAAGGAATGAAGCCCTAGAAATTGGGAAAATTGGACAAATCAAATTTCAAGGGCATAGAGCACTATAGTTAAAAAATAAAGGGGTTCAATAGGATGCTCAGATCAAAAGTTATCGCTCTTGAAAGTTGAGCTATTTTGGTGATGGGACTTACAATTTCCAAAACATGCTAGGAGGCGCCTAAGACCATTTATGGTATATTTTTGACATTTACAAGGTAGTGGAAAGATAATGGGGAGTGGTAGGTCATGATTGCAGAGGAAAGAAAAATACAACACCAAATTTTAACCTAGAGACGAGGTAGAAGGCTCCAGAAGCTGTGGGATTAAAACTATAATGTGTTGCAATTTGTTAAGGATTTTATCTTGTATTTTATTTTAGATTTCCTATTTGTAATAAAACACTATTTTAGAATCAATGGGATGATGTGTTTAATTGTGTTAAATATCCATGATAAGGGTGTTATGTGAGCTAACCTTATAACATTTTCAAACCATAGATCTATACAAAATAATCACAAATCTACAAAGTCCAAAACCTTAAATCCATATATCTTAACTTGCATAACATATCTCATATCTTGAAAGCTCTCCTATATTTTTATGGATCAACTTTGTATCATCTCTTCTTATAAAAAGGTTAAACCAAAAACAATGATCTCACATTTCTCAACCACAACCATGGCTCCGATATCACTTGGTAGGAAAATTTACTAGGTTGATCAAACTATTTCCTACATAATCCCATGAGAAAAATACATGCATACAAATTTTAAAATAACTATAATGTAAAGATCAAAGACATACCACAAGATTACATAAGATACCCAGAGAAAACCCTTAAGAGGGAGAATATCTAGCTTCCGAAAACATCTACACTCAATGTATTATTCAACAATAAAAACATTACAATACAATTTTAGTTTTCATGAATACTTTTAAAACAACAATCTCCTCCTATGCATTTTCCATGTGTCCAAGTATGTAACCATACATCCCATGCCATGCTTCACATATGCACTCAATAAGAGAGTTCAATACAAAAGACAACTTCCTCAAACCAACAAACCTACCACTAAATATGTGCTTGATTTTATAAAATCAAACTCACACAAAACAACCAAGTGGTAAGGTAAAACCATGTGCTCAAAACCATAAGTACACAAAACCATTGACTCCAACAGTTACTCTATTGGCACTATGTTTTTCTAATATTAAATATTTTTCCCATGTACAACCCACACATAATATATTTAATGAATTTCTTATACAACTTCACAAGTGGACCCAAATAAAATTTAATGTGACTAAACATATAATTAAAAATGCACCACCAATAAATATTTATTTTATATAACTTAAAATATTTCTTTCTTGTGCAAGGTGTACAACACCTTTTTTATAACAATAATAATAATGAAGCAAACCTCACTTTGTTGGAATTAGTTTCCTCTAGTTAGAAGTAATAAATTCACTTTGATGCCATTTGATCCATAAATTGGAATAACTCCTATGTTATAGTTCATTAGCATATTGATTTAATTGAAAAGTACTTTACCAACTATCTTAGGTGAACAAAAATATGCATTTTGATGAGAATAGGGTAAACATATACAATTAAAGTATGCATAAATAGTGCTCAAGTTCAATTTATCAATTTATTAGCTATCTTAGATGAACAAAAACAAGCACATTCTTGAGAAAAAAATCTAGCTAATTGATTAGTACATATGATCCAACTATTAAATATAACATAGAGAAGCATAAATAAAGATAATAACACATAAAAATAGATTTATGGGAGAAATATTTTCAAGAAAATAATCTACCATAAAAATTATTGGGTTTGTTTTGATCTTTACAATAAGATTGCATTAATTCAATTCATTCAATATTTTTTCATCTAACATCTTAACTATATAATAATGCTTTACTTGCATAATATCATGAAACATTTGTCTCATATGCTCAATATAGAGAGCAAATAAAATAGAAAATCACTAAGTAGTTTCTATAAATTAGTGGCCACTAAAACCTATGGTTCACAAGCAAAAACCCACACCCCACTATTGAAATATGTACCTAAGATAGAAACTAGCTAATGATAAGATTCTCCACTCTTCTCAATATAGCTTTCATTGTTGAAATTTTAACACAAACTCTTTATTCAATGCCATTGTAATAAAATCTCAAGTATATCTAGATCTTCATTTGTAGTCCAAAGCTCTAACCTATTTAAGGGTTTCCACCTCTTACTTTTTATGTTTTTAAAGAATCATAACGCAAAAATTTGGAGTTTGTTTTCTCACTTTGAAGGTGGTTTTGAGATCTCTAAAATCCTCTAAACCTATCTTCAATCAAATTACTGTGTGTGATTTGTTGAGATCTTTAGTTAAAAAAATTACTAAATTTACTCTAGATTAAAGTTACACCTTCTAGAAGGTATTTAGAGAAAAAATTAGATATAGGATCGCAAGTGAAAGACACACTAATCTTAACATTCTCTCAATTGATATTTGCATTGCAATGATATAATAATTTTTTAAAAAAGAATTAAGTGTGGGAAGAGGTAAGGCCCATAACATCCTTGCATGAATAGACCTTATCTATGCTCACTCATTTCATAAAAGAGTTTGAAACATTATCCAAAGTGTTTGATTTTGTATCATTACCTTATTATTATCAACCATCTTGTAAACATAGTAATATCGAACATCCATATGTTTATTATGAGAATACTTGTTGTCAAATATATAGTTCTCTTACTATCTTAATTGATCCTCACAACCTTGAAATTATAACCAATATTTGAGTGCAACCTCTATGACTAAACTACCTCCTTATAGGCGTGTAGTATTTATGTATTCTATTTATATTATAGATAAAACCTTTGTGTCATATCTTAGTCATTTAGTTAATAGCTCCTCCAAACAAGGAAAACACATAATTACTCAAGGATTTGTTGCTATCCAAATCACTAGAAAAATTTGAATCAACAAAATATTGTATGTCCAACATCTTTCCTGTATCATTAATTCCATATTAACATAAATCATAAGTAGAAGTTCTTCATAAATATTTGAACATTCTTTTAATTTAATTCTACATAAACCTGTTAAAAATTTGTTGTTTGGACAATGTTTGGTCTAGCATATATTATTACATATATTAGGCTACCTAAAATAGTAGAATGAATAACCTCATACGTATATTCGAAATCAACATCTCACTTAGGACATTGATCAAAAGATAACTTGAATTAATAGACTGTTGGCAAATAAACTTGTCATTGTGCTATTTCATTGAAACGACCTTTGTTAGAATTGTGAAACACACACAAAACCACGAGCCACATGATCAAACAACAAAAAAATACACCTTCCATGCAAGAGATCTGCAAACAATATGTGCAATATTCCTCAACAAGAAAATGCTATAGAAGCAAGAGACTCTTAAGAAGATATGAAAGCTCGACATAATTACAATGGGGGTTGACTGCTTATAAGAGAAAAACCTTAAATGAAAAAGGGATCAGATCATGACAAGTGTCAACATCACATGAGTAAAAAAAATCATAAAAAAAGCTATTATATTTTTTAATAAAAATATATAAAAATCATTTAAAAAAACAAATTTAAAAAAAACTTTTTCTATTTAAAAAAAGATATTTTAAAAAATCTAAAGTTGGCAAGCCCACATGGGGCCACTGCCTACCAAAGTGGCAAGGCAGTACCCCATGTGATACCCATCCAACGTGGGGGCGGGTCCCGAGGCTTGCCACCTCTGTCGTAGCAGGGGTGGCAGGTACCTCGAGTACTTGCACCCATAATTTTTTTTTAATATACTTAAAATAAAAACAAAAAAACCTACATCAACCCTTTTAAAAGGGTTTTTTTTATATATTTTTTTTGTTATTGATTTTTTTTTGAAATTTTGTAGGAAAAAAATATTAGAATATATATTTTTATTTTACCTCGTTTCGCGTGTTAAGAAGGCTGTATGATCTTCATGGCCAATTTTTTTTGCCTAAGAAACTCCCGACACGGATTTTGACAATTTGACAGGTGATCTTAAAGTGTTTGGGCCTTCTGAGCACGATAGTAATGTCTGATTTGGCTCAAAACAATACAACTACCCTCCAGATCTAGAAACAAAGCAACCACTTCAAACCCTCGTAGATTTGGCTTCACGAACCCAAATCAGGTGAAACAAAAGCTAATTTTGATTTTCTCGACAGTTCTGGATCCAACGACGAGGTCCTTTTCACTAAAAAATACACTGGAAAATGCCCACCTCCAAAATTTGTAAAAAAGGTGAAGTGATTCAGATCTAAAGCTTGTAACCCTTGTCGAAGAAATAAAATCTCATAAATCGAGAAGAGGTTTGTTGAATCCACGCTTTGATACTATGTTAGAATTGTGAAACAAGTACAAAACCACAAGCCACAAGATAAAAAATAAATAAAAATACACCTTCCATGCAAGAGATCTACAAAAAATATGTGTAATATTCCTCAACAAGAAAAAGTTACAGAAGTAAGAGACTCTTAAGAAGATATGAAAGTTCGAGATAATTACAATGAGGTTTGAGTGCTTATAAGAGCAAAACCCTAAATGAGAAAGGGATCAGATCATGTGACAAGTGTCAACATCACATGAGATGGGACATAATGATCTAATATTAGCTCAATTAATAAAACATAAAAACACTCCTAAGTTTAGCTTAAGTGCATGAGCATAAATTATACTAATAATTAATTAATTTTTTTATTAATTATCACCTAATACAAGACAAATCTAACAACCTTGACTCACCCAATGGATAGTGAAAAATTTCACAACTATTGGGGGTGCTGCCATAGTAATGGATTACACTTTCTGGGACATCCTAATTTTTGTCGAAATCACATGTTTTTAGAAAATATAATGATTTAAGCTTTGAAAGGTTTCATTTAAAGGATTTTAATTAAAGAGGGTTTGATAAAACCCCCTTGGATAGAACTCCATTAGTTTTAAACCATACCTATAATAGAGTCTCGTCTACACCTATCAAAACGATCATTAAAAACCACTTTTGATTTACCTTTTGGGGGATCAAATGAATTTATTTAAAATTTATATTTTGTAAGTATGTAGTCCTTATTATAAGCTTCCCAAAAAGTATAATATTAAATATATTTAACTTGATTATTATATTTATTTTTTTATTTCTTGTGAATGTAGATTTTCACTAAAAATCAAGCTCTTTGTTCTGCATATGTGGAAAAATAGTAGATTACCACAAAAAATTCTGAAAAATATCTATGCTCTTGGTATTGATGTCCTTGATCAAAAAGAAAAATTGATACATACAAAAAAAGTTATGTTATATAGTAAACCTATGTCTAAATTATAATTGGTTTAACTTCAAAACTTAAGAAAAAAAATTCAATAAAACACTATGAAACCAAATGAAGGAGCTAGATATCATAGTTAAAAATCTAAATTTGAAAAAAATTAGAATTTTATCCTTCATAGAAAAATAGTTATGTGTTATACAGTAAGCATCACTCTTTGAAAATGTTGTTTACTGTTAAAATTAGTTATCAAAGGAGATGAAAAAAAAATGCAATTTGATTCCAATTTTTTTAAAAAAATATATTTAGAATCTACAAAAAAAATGTCACAAATCACTAGTTTGCATCATCTTCAAATTCCTCATGGTTTAGCAGCTATAGTTGTCCAAAAGTGAAGATTTAGTTAAAAAAGTTCAACTCAATGTCAAGTTTGGCCAAAAAGTGTAACCCACTATTGTGGGAACACCCTTGGAGAGATTGTTGTTGAATTTAACAATCTTCCTTTATGTTTGAGAGGGGTAGATCCCTTGTATATTTTATTTTTTGGGGTATTTTTTAACCAAAAGGCAAGAAAGACACATAAATAGAAATAAAGAGTAACCCTAGATAGGCTAATATGAGGCCAAATATCTAGTTTATTTCATGAAATATAACTAAAGGTTATGAACAAAAAGTCTCATACTCAATATAAATAACATCATAAATTTTTCAAAATATATAGATTTTAGAGATAACAAGATATTACTTGAACACAATAAAAATAATAAATGTATAAAATTTTAGGTTCAAGATATTTATGTCACTGTTCAACTTCCAAAATGCAAAAATAAATTTTTTAATGGAAGAAATATAATACTCACATATTTGAAAAGGAAATATTTAAGAGGTTGTTACAATTTAACATAAGAAAGTTTGTTCTTAATGTGCGTGGGTGGGAGAAAGTCTATTTTGCAACGGGTCGATGTTGGGAAGGCTGGGTTTGCGATTGGTGTTTGTGTTCTTCCAGTTGGGGGTGTGGAGGGGGGTTCTTCTCCTGGTGTGTGTGGTGGGGGTGCTATTTCTATTTCATCCTACGACACTACGCGATCTGTTGTGGCTCCGCACTCTGCATCCGCTTTTGTGCCTGGTGTAGATGGTTTTGTTTGTGGCGTGGTCCCTAGTCTCCCTCCCGTTGGAGACTCCTCTACCTCAGTGTTTTTCCTCGATCCCTCTCTTGTTGTGGGCTCCTTTGCCCCTGTGGCTGAGTAGTTTGGTGGGCTTGTGGGCTCTGCTCCTGTCCATCGGTTGGTTCCTGCTACTGCTGTTGCAGGGAAGGCTAGATCTTTTTCTTATGCTGCTAGGGGGGGTGTTCGGCCTCCATATCATGTTCGTAGGTCTCTACCCTGCGCCCAAGATTCCCCTGTGGTGGTTTGTGGTCCAGAGATCGTTGAAAATGAGGAATATTATCTGAAAATGGGTGTGGTTTGAAGATTCAATGGCCTGTGGCCCTCCCTCCCGAATCTCCACTATTTGGTGTCGATTTCCTAGAAGCCTTTTGGTGGTTGGGGAAATCAAGCTCTACCCTAACGCTAGGGGCTTCTTTATTGCTACCTTTGCCTCCCCTCTTGAATGAAATTGTGTTTTGGATAGGGTTGGATGTAGGGTATTCATTCTCTATCCATCAAGCCCTGGTCTCGTTCTTTCAACCCCCTTACGGAGCCGTTGAACACCAGACCGGTTTGGGTCTGCCTGCCTAACCTTCCTCTCCAGTTTTGGGAGGAATCATGCTTTGAGGCCATTGGCAATTCCATTGGTCGATTCCTAATGGTGGATTCTACAACTCGGGAGTTTGGACACACTAAGGTCGCTTGGTTGCTAGTTGATCTGGACATCTCCAAACCTCTTGATGGGGATATTGTTTTACTAGTGGAGGACAGACCTTGGAAGCAACTCTTGGACTATGAGGGTCTCCCCTTTTGGTGTAGGAGATGTTTTTCTTTGGGTCATTTGGCCTCTACTTGTCCTCAGGACCACCGCAAGGGTGCTGCAACTTGGTGGAAGGAAGCTCTCTTGGACCACCTCACGGTGGGCTCTCCTTTGAAACTGCTTCTGTGGAGGCTGATGAACATGTTTCTGCTCCTCACCCAGACATACCTACTGTGGAATCACCTTTGGACCGATTTACTGATGCTAGTTTGACTGTGCCTGACTGAACTTCAACTTCTACTATCACTGCTCTGTCTATTTCGATCTGCCCTTTGTTGAACGCCTCGATTGTTCCTTTGGTTGACTCGATCACTATTGCTCCGCTTTCGTCTCCATTGCTTCTTGGTGGCTCCTCTCTAGTGGTGTCTAGGGTGCAGCCGCTTCTCTCTCCTTCCCCGTTCCCTATTTTTGAGCCTCCTTGGTTGGTAGTCCTATGGAAGAAGAAAGGTCTCCCCCAATCTATTGTTGATTCTTGGCCCTAGATTTGTGGTGCCAGGCTTGATCCCTATGTTTCTGGGTTTGATTAATTCTTTTGTTTTTCTACATATGTCTGTTAGTTGTTCCTGGTTTTTTTCCATAGTTGTTTGTCAGCTGTTTCTGTTTGTTCCTATAGTTCAAATTCTATTTTGAACTATGTTGTCCTTTGGCCCTTTGGGCCCTTTGTGAAGGGTACGACACCCTGTAAATGTTGCTTAACTTTTCTAAAACATAAGAAAAAAAAATAGAATCAATAACACAAAATTCAATTGTATTCTTTGAAATAAAAATTGAAAGCTCAAAGACTCTAATAAAGAATTATTGTACAATATCTATGAAATGATTCTCAAATAGAAATAAGCATAAAAAAGGGATAACCCTAGAAGAAAATGAGATGAGAAACTTAGAAGAAAAAAAAAACCATTTCTTTAGAATGATCTCCTATATATAAACCTTCTTTAGTAACTCCTTGAAAAACAAAATTAAAAATATACTTATTCTTTTTTCTTTTTATTAGAATAAATTTAAATTTTAAGTTATTAATTTATTTTTGTATATTACCACTTCAAAAATAAAAGATAAATATTTATACAATATTATTGAGGAGCACCTTTATATTGTTCTTGACGTTGATTGCTAGCTACATTTGATGCTAAAACATGTGATTGCAATGAAGTTATTTTAGTTTTGTAATTCCTAAAATTTTCTATTGCAAGTGCGACTTCTTTTTCATTTAGAATAGAAGTATTAATGAGGTGTATTTTCCATGTCAATGAAGTCTCACTAATTTCTTATTTTTTTATGTATATTTGAAAAATTCTTTTCGAAAAAATATCAAAGAAGCAGACTTACTACTTAATTTATCTATAGTATTACCATCAATAGTATTCTTGTTGAAAATTTCATTTGAAATTATCCTTAAATTTTTTCTTGATAGTAGAAATATCAACCAAATTAGTTTCATCCTCTTTAATAATATCAAAATCAAAAGAGAAGCAATTATTTTGAATAACAATCAATGTTTGAATCATATAATTTAGTTAATCCTTTGAACTTTGTTATTGACTGCTTCAAGACCAGTTTTCACTTTGTGCTTTTATACCATGTGATTGAATAATTTTCTTTGGGCTTATTAAGCACATTCTTAGAAACCAAACTATTTGCATTAATTTTCATACTATATATTCTTTCTTTGCATTTTGAAATTTTGTTTCAAACTTCTTTTTTTGTTAAAATTTTCGCATATAATTTCATAGCTTCTTCAATATAAATAATACTGATTAGAGTAATTCTCTCTACCCAAGATTCAATTTCTTTATCATAAGCTTGATACTTTTTAATTTTATCCATGATCTCACTACTTATTCCTGTTAATGATATACTAGAAGATGTTGATGGAAAAACTTAAAGGGGGTGTGCAAAGTTATCTAGATTTATCTAATGGATTTAACATATGATGTTAATGTTCATATTTTTTTCCTCAAAATACTCCCTTGTTTCCTTTTTTTTTTAATTCTTTCTACCAATTTAACACTAGATACCTAGAAGTCTTGAATGTCACCTTCACAAGTTAATGGACCAAGGTCTACCTGGGTGATATTATAATCCACTTTTATCATTTTTCTTCATTGTCTTTTATGATTTTCTTCAAAAAATTTACATATTGATTACTTGAACATGAGTCCACCATCAACTTAGAAGTAGTATAAGCTTTTGTTGAGGTGCTACTTGTAGAATCTTTGTTACTGCATCAAAATTGGGATCAATTACTTGAGTATGCTTCCTCTACTTAGCAACTACTTTCAACCATTGTGATATGGAGGGCACTAGTTGAGAATTCGTTCTTGAAGAAGAAGAAGGTGTAATAGGAGATAGAGTGGAATTAGTAATAGTATCAAAACTTACATTACTTGGTGGAGGTGAAATAGGAGGAGATGGTGAAGGAATTAGTGATGACGAAGGGGATGAAGAAAGGGAAGTAACTAATGGTTGCTAACCAATAGTGACCTAAGAGCTTCCCTCCACACCTTGGGTTAGTGGCCTCTTTAATTCTAGTTTCTTCCTTGGCTTGAAGCTTCCTCCTCCACATGTATTATCCAATTATGCCCCCTTCTTAAGATATTCTTCATTATATCCCTTAATTGTGGATGAGACAAAGATCCAACTTGCTTTTTCCTTTTTTCTATACTTTCCTTTGTCGGTGGCCTAATAGTACTGTATATGTGATTCTTTCTCTAAACCATTTTTTATTTTTACATTACAAAAAGTGTTCTTTCTTGGATCTTCTCCATCTCTTTGTTGCCCCAATAGATGGGTGTAAGTGGTTGTATTATTATGGTAGAATTATAGACTAGATCTAACAAGTTTGAGCCATCATCATTTATATCATCTACATCCCATTTTATATTGAAGACTTTGATTTGTTCCATTGATAGCCTCATACAATTTCTTCTTCTAACTTCAAAATCATCTTTACAATATTCTCAATAATATTCCAAATGGGGTATGTGAATATATGCTGGACCAAGATGCAAGTGATCTCTAGCATAGTTCTTGTTATTGAAAGAGAGTACTGTCCCATTGAACTATAAGCCAATATTTGCTAGAGAACCCCAATGTTTTGGGAATCTAAAGAATATTGAATAGTATAATAACTTAGGTTTAATGGGAAGGGGTATCCAACCTTCTTCCCTTTCTTACAACTTTTGTTGACTGAACCCATCTACCTACATATCTCAATAAAAATGAGGCGTAGAGTAGCTTCTATAGATGATCATTAAAACCACCTATTATGATATATATGCGAATCTTGAATGTTGAATATAACAGTCACCAAATTGATTTATTAGATTTGTACTTTAGGAGAGATCTTGAGTCCAATACTTCAATCAATATTTCTTACAATTAACATGATGAAAGCAACATTCATAAAATTTAAAATTCAAAATGTGCACCGGCGGGAGGAGTGGGAATGTTGCAAACGACTCTTTATCCGTGAACGACTCTCTATCCGCGCATGCGTATGTGGCTGTGGTGTTGCCCGTGGATGGGGACTGTTCGACTGGGGGTTTGTGCATTGTGGGCTCCCTTTCTTCTGGCATTGGTGTTCCTTCTTTGCTCCCATTGACTGGTTCTTTACTTTTGACGACCTTTGGGCCTGGTGTTGTCGACAGTGTTCCAAGTTCTTGTGCTGCGGAGGTGTGTGGTGCGGAGGTGCGTGCTATCCCTTTTGCTGGGGGCTCTCGTCCTTTCCCTGCCTCAGGGTTTGGGTTGGGTCTTGCTGGTGGTTTTGCTACCTCTGGTCCTCCTGCTGCTGGGGTTTTTACGGGGAAGGAAAAATCTTTTTTTGATGCTGCCAAGATAAATGCTCGGCCTCCCCTGAGGTCCATTCCTTGTGCCCGAGACTCCTGGTGGTGGTATGTGGCGCTGAGATAGTTGAAAATGAGGAGTTTTATCTGAAGATGGGGGTGGTCTACAGATTCAATGGGCTGTGGCCTTCCCTCCCGGACCTCCATGAATGGGTGGAGGCTTCTTGGAAGCCTTTGGTTGTTGGGGAAATCGAGCTCTACCCTAGCGCCAAGGGCTTCTTTATTGCTACCTTTGACTCCCCTCGTGAGCGAAGCTGTGTTCTTGACAGAGGATGGATGTGGGGCATTCATTCTTTGTCCATCAGGCCTTGGACTCGATCTTTCAACCCCCTTACGGAGCCTCTGAATACCAAGCCCATTTGGGTTCGTATGCCTAACCTTCCTCTCCAATTCTAGGAGGAATCATGCTTCGAGGCCATTGGAAACACCATAGGTCGCTTCTTATTGGTGGATTCTACTACTAGGGAGTTTGGGCACACCAAGGTTGCTCGGATGTTAGTCGATTTGGACATCTCCAAACCTCTCTATGGGGACGTTGTTTTGCTGGTGGAGGACAGACCTTGGAAGCAGCTCTTGGACTACAAGGGTCTCCCCTTTCGGTGTAGGAGGTGCTTTTCGGTGGGTCACTTGGCTACTGCTTGCCCTCAGGCACTCCGTGAGGGCGCTATGACTTGGTGGAAAGATGCTCTTCTTGATCACCTCACAATGGGTTCTTCTTCTTCAGAGGTTGTTGCTCCTCTTCTAGACCCCTCTTCTTTGTTTCCATCGTTAGGCTGTTCTGTTGGCACTGTTGTGCCTGACCTTACACGTGCTGTCGCTGCTTCATTGGACCTTTCTACTGTCTCTGTTGTGCCTGACCTTGCACCTACTATTGTTGCTTTGTCAGATGCTATCCACCCTTTGTTGGGTGCCTCTGCTGTTGATTCTTTCTCGGATGCCTTGCTACCAACTCCCTTGTTGCTGGGTGCTCCTGTGGTGGGTGAGGTGGAGTTGATCCCCTCACCGTTCTCTTTGGCTCCAACTTCTGAGCTTCCTTGGTCAGTTGTTCTTCGGAAGAAGAAATTTGTGTCTGCTTCTCGGTCTCGGGCCCGTGGTGCCTGCTCTGAACCCCCTGGGTCTGGGGTTGCTTAATTTCTTGTGTCAGCTAGTCTTCAACAACTGTCTGTCAGCTGTTTTTGGTTGTGCCTCTAGTTCAAGTTTTGTTTCAACTATGTTTTCCTTTGGCCTTTTAGGGCTGTTGTGAAGGGTTCGACACCCTGTAAATGCTGCTTATATTTTCAAAAACATGGTGAAAGTAATGTAATTGTTTCTAAGTTTAATTTGAAGATATGGATATATATTATAAATTTACATTTTATTATCATAATTTTCTTGTGACTATAGTCTGAGCCATGGCCTCAAAATTATAATTACATAGAAGAAATATGAAGACATGTAGAATATTGATTCATTTGAAGGTTCATTAATTGATCTTGGAAATTATCACTTATTAGATGACACTAGTCAATAACTTGTGAACCATAACTAATGATTGTAATAAATTGGCACATCCAATATTCAAAGGTACTTATTTTGTTACTTCCCACTACCTTTCTTAATAGGGTGAATATATCAAAAAATTATTCTTTGAGGTAGGACCTTTATGAATTTTTAGGGATTTGGGGCTTTCCATTATTTGACACCTTAAACGAATCTTTGAAAATATTAGAATGGTAGGCATTATTGGCAGGGTATTCGCTAACACTAGAGCAATCCAACATATCCTATCAAAAACCTCTGCAAAGAGGTTGTAGAGCTTCTAGCTAAAAGGAAACAATCTAGATTAGTAGTAGAGTGCAAGGGAAAACTCACCAATAGTGTGAACTACTTCCTTTTAATACATATCAGGCACATCAACATCTTTCAACATGATTCTATCCATCTCTTGCATAGTCCTATTCTTCCTTTCCACTATCCCATTCTATTGAGGGGTTCTAGGAGCAGATAGAATTCTCCTAATACCATGATCTTCACAAAAAAATTCAAAATTTTTTGAAGTAAATTCACCTCCTCTATATGATCTTAACATTCATCTCATTCTCTACTTTTTCTTTGAATATTTTAAACTTATCAAAATCTTCTTATTTATCTCTTAAAAATGTAACCCAAGTCATTTTAGTGTAATCATCAATAAGTAACATAAAATATATTTCACCTTATTGAATCCTTGTTATTGTAGGTCCACAAAGGTAAGTGTAGATCAAATCCAATGGCATTGTATCAAATCACTCATTGCTCTTGAAACTTGTCTTTTTTTGCTTTCCCATTTGACATTCCTTGCATTAAGTGTTTGCAAGCTTGGTTATCTTTGGCATATCTCTCACAACACGAGAGGAACTAATTTTTACCATATTATCAAAGTTGATGTGTCTCATCCATTTATGACACAACCAACACTCTCTAGACTAAGCCAATAATCAAATTATTCTATTAGCCCCCTTTAGATGATATACATTTCTATTTGTCTTTGTACCTTCAACAACTAGTCTTCTAGACCCTGCCTTCTTGATCTCACAACCATTGGAATGAAATGTGAGATTGTATTCCTTTCTGCACATCTGATTGACATTGATAAGATTATGCTTCAGACCCTTGACATAGAGGACATCCTCAATTTTTATCTTTCCATCAATTGTTATAGCGCCTTTTCAAAACAATTGTGCTGAATCATCACCACCAAACTTAATAGCTCCACCATTAACCTTTTTAAGATTGATGAACCTTCTCTTGTCACCAATCATGTGGTTAGAACAACCACTATCAATCACCCAAGCATTTTCTTCTTCCTTTGCATGAAAGGCATCCACATAGCCATAAATATTTCATTATTTTTATCAGCTTGCAAATTACTAGACCTTTTACTTTCTCCAATATTGTCCTTTTGTCTTTCAAGGCCATGAATAGGCTTTCATCATTTGAATCATTATCCTCATATTCCAAGGAACAAGTGCTTTCCTTGGAATATAAAATCTTTTTAACCTTATCTCTTTTGCTACCATCTTCATATTCTTTGTAGGGATATTTAGATGCAAAATGAACAATTCTTCCACAATTGAAACATTTGAAAAGTAACTTACCTTTGTATTTGTTGGTGCCTTTCTTCAATATTATTAAAAAAAATTCTTCAACCTTATCAAAGTCATCATCCTGATCCACCGATTCATCTTCTATCCTTTTACTAGTTTTGAATGCAACTTCTCTTTTTGGAACATCTTTGCCAAACTCTCTCATTTCAAAGGTTGTGAGAGAACCAAACATTTCATCTACTGAATACTTATCCAAGTCCTTAGATTCTTCAATAGAAGACACCTTATGACTATAAGATTTAGGGAGAGATCTCAAAATTTTCATCACAATATCATCTTCTTTTACTACATCATCAAGACCTATGATGCTGGATAAAATACTTCATGCACCTGAAGCGTATAACTTGCAATGTCTTCATCCTCTGTCATCCTCAAGGTGTCAAATATGCTCTTGAAAATTTGCATCTTGGCTTGCTTTACTTTGGTGTATCCTTCATAGATGTTGCTAAATTTTTCTCAGACATCCTTAGCAGAACCACAATTCATCACCTTCAAGAGTTTTGAATCAACCAACCCACACAAGATAACATTCTTAGCCTTAGCATCATTCTCATGTGACTTGATTTCAATAGGATTTTTTGGAGTAGCAAGAGAAACATAACCATCCTTGAATGATTATTAAACACCAAACCCAAGAGATTTTATATGGCCTTCCATCTTGAATTTCCAAAAATTGTAATTAGTCCCATCAAATCTAAGACCCTTGTATGATCCATCATGTGCCATCTCAAATCTTTCCTCAAGAGATTAAGATTCTTTAGAGGAACTTGGCTCTGATATCAATTGTTGAACACATTAGATACTGAGAGGGGGGTGAATCAATATTTTAAAAAATATAAACCCTTCTAGAACTGAAGACTTTCAACCCAATTGAAACTTCTTAATCAAATAAAAAACCCTGAAATAGATGAGAAACAATGAAATATATAGAAATTTAATCTTTTAACAAGTTCAACAAACCTTAAAAAATCAACAACAATGAAAGATATAGAAATTCCATCCTTAATCAAATTAACAACAATGAAAGATAAAACAAGGAACACACATGCACAAAATTACACTAGATTTATGTGGAAAAACCAATGAGGGAAAACCATGGTGAGAGTTAAATCACAATATATGAAGCTCATTGCTTACAAAATATGGCTCACTACCAAAAGACTTGCAAACTAAGGAACACAACCTTAGGGAAATATACAAAGGACTTGAAAACTAAAGCACACAACTCCAAGGTAAGATACAAAGGTAAATGCAAGAAGATGAGTCCACGAAACGTGGAAGTTTTTGTCTTAGCGAAAAACCCGAAATCGTCTTCAACAAAACGAGATCTCGTTTAGGTTCGGGGCCCCAAGCAAAAAATGAGATCCCATTTCATAAAACAATTATTTTTTTATGCTTTTAATAAACGGGATCCCGTTTCAAAATAAATAAATAAATTATTTTTTATGTTCTCTTGAAAACAGGATCCCATTTCTGTTTCTTAAGAGCATAAAAAACTATTTTTTTTATGAAACAAGATCCCTTTTTTAAAATTTGAATTTTTGGTCAAGTTTTTGCTTTGTTTTTCGGTTCGAAAAAAGGCTTGGGGACCCAAACCTAAGCTTTGGACTTGGTTTGACCTACAACTTGAAGGTAATGTCAATGTCACATGAAAATAGTGACTTTGGACATATGTCTGAAGACCTTTTTTGCAGAATTTTTTGATGAAATTAAAACCCATTATAGATGAGATAGTGTAGATTTCAAATATGCATTTTTTTACAATTGGATAATTTTTTCTATTTTTTAATTAGTTTCTAATGAAATTGGTCCATAAACTTGAAATATCAGAGTTTATTAAAATATTTTTTTGTAAAAATAATTGTACGAAACCATACTTCAGACAAATCTTTTGAATTTGAACAAAAAAATTCAAAAAATGATAAGTTTAGGTCATCTTATGCATGATGTACATGCCAATTTTTCATAAAAACAAATATGACCAATAAAAAAATATCAAAAACGTGCTTCAGCAAGTTACAAATCTTTTCCCAAAAGGATCTAGAAAAATATGATTATTTAGGTCAAAATATGGATAACGTACACGTGCATGGTATGGTAAAAAAAAGGTGAATTTTAAACAATAGTTTTTAGAAATACCTATTGAAAATCAATTTGTATTATCTGGGTATTGAAATAAATTACATATTTGGAAACTAGACTCCAAGTACTACATTTTACGATTGGTGACTTTTTAAAGATTTCATCTTTAAGTGCTTCAAATTTTAAGGTCAAATGTAGCTTATTTTGAAAATCAAGGAAAAACACTTCCACTTGGCCAAAAAGTGGACTCAACTTCTTGCACACACCCACAAAGACCTGACGAGACTCACTATCTCAAAGCATAAAAATTACAATATTTGTCAACACAAAAATGTGATGACTGAGGCGTTAAAGCACATATGATATTTCTCCCACATACTTTCACACTTCTTCTATGGGATATTTAATATATTCCACACTCACACTCACACTCTATTCTCTCTTCTTGTATATGAAATGTTCTTGCATTTATATCCATCGCAAGACCTCAAAACATCAATTAGGTTGGCTAGAAAGAAGATAAATAATAATCTCAAGAAGTCGGCCACAAAACATCAATGTGTTCCTATCTAGGGGATATAGAGGACCAAAGACAACCTTATTACATCTTTCAATGTGATCCCAAATAACTCACATGTTGACACACATCAATTCAAGTCGGCAAGAAGGAAACATGTAGATAAAACATGTAGCACAATACCAGTTGACCCAAAAACATACTTCTAATTGAATTCACTCAATTTAGTTCCAACCAAGATAGGCTAGGACCCAAATACATCTTAACACAACTTCATATGCTATTGCAAACCCTCAATCGCATAGCTTAAGCAAGATAACAAGGCTTGTCGGCCAAATATCCACAAATTATCTAGAAGACCAACTCAAACACAATGCAACACCAAAAGAGATCAACCACTGATGTGAAATCACAAAGAGATGTTCCTTGAACATCCAACAACACTTCCAAGCAATTCTTTCACACTTTCATGCAACCATAGATCAAACAAAAATAGAATGCTTCATCTCATAAGCACAAAATGCACAAACATGAGATATAACATTAACAAAACAACTTACAAACCACTTCAACATATGAAATTGGAACTAATACACTACACAAACACTAAGAGCATATACACCAAGCCATAGGAGGAGAAATATCAATGCAGAGAAATGAAGAGCATTTTCTGGACCAGTCTAGACAACCAACAACACTGCTAACCTTCTACAATTAACATAAACCTACTCAACAACACGAGTGACCTAAAAATATAGGAGAGCAACATCTACATAACACAAAATCTGAATCCCAAATCGCAAGACCATATCTCCAACAACGAAGGAATGCAAAGAATTCTCCCAAACAATTTTCATAGCACCATTCTGAAATAGAAACTTCTTACCCACTTGCGAAGGGCAGAACAACCTTGCAACAACGCATACTACTTTAGGAACAACAGGAGAGAGCATACAACATGCTATAGGCCATAAAAAAACATCTCTCCACCATCAACAATACTTATAATCCTCATATTAATGTTTCTAATCCTCATCTTAATATATCATCATGAAAACAACTCTACTGATAGCAATAGTGCACTATACAACTATCAAACAAGGTATGACATCCAACCATGAACATCAAAAACAAACCACCATATTCAATGACAACCAATGCAACAATCTTCCCAAGTGTTGACAACCATGACAACAAAACAACCATTGTAGCAGCCTCACAAAGACATCAATGACAACCAATGCCAAACATGCAACAATCTCGGGTGTTGACATCAATGACAGCCATTTCCAACACATCATAGTTGAATTAGTCCATCTAGGGGTTTGATTAAGGAGAAATTAACCCTCATGATCTAGTAGATTCTTTAAAGGGGTTTGTAAACACCACCCACCCTTACACAAATTTGAATACCAAGATATGAGACCGAGTTTCAGACCATAGAGCTGACCCATATTAGATCTACAAGTTAAGTTCATATTCATGCATCAAGTTGAATTTTTCAGTCATAGAAGTGAATGTATACTAGACACAGTCAAATCTCCAGGTTAGCAATAAATTGTTAACACCTTGATGGATAATTTCTTAACATTTCAATACAGACTTCTGTAATAAAATTGAAGTTAAATACCCATACATTCAATTTATTTAATTTCTATATTTATTTAATCATTTAGTTTTTAATTTATTTCAATTATCAATCCCAATTTTTTAATTTATGTTAAGTATTATTTAATAACTTATTTCTCCCTTCAAAATCCAAAACCCACATTATCTTAAATTTCTATTTGAACAATATTTGAACAAATATAATGAAATTGCAATAATAAAATTACTTCACACATTAATCACACCTCTCACAATGTAAACAATGAAAGCTTCAATATATATAACCATCATAAGCAACTAGATATATTAACACATATCTAAAATTATTTGGATGTTGTTAGGACTGCATTCTTTTATAGTTCTGATTTTTTCATCAATGGTTTACTCCTTATTATATATAAGTCTATTTTGACTCTAGGAAAATTCACCGTCAACAATTCAATCCTAACAAATTCACCTTCAACAATTCATTGTCATTATGACAAATTTATCTCGTGAAAAATTCATCATATTGTTGGCGGTGAATTTTCCATGAAATGAATTTGTCATGACAATGAATTATTGGAGGTGAATTTGTTGATGGTGAATTCTTGACAGTGAATTTACCTCTGACTATTATATATTGTATGCCCCAGCCTATACTATTAAACTTATATGGTATCAGAACCTGGCTCTGAGGCTTCATGCTTCATGCTGTGACTGTGGATTTGGGGCAAATATATAAAAGGGGGAAGATTTTGACAGTGCTACATCAATCTGGACAGGACCTTGAATCTCCATCCTCATCTCACCTTCCATTCTGTGAACCATTGAAACCACTTCAAGTAAAGTTATGTGGGTGCCACATTGACCTCGATCTCCATCAACCCATCTCCAGATCATTTCCCCCTAGTGTTTCTTACCAAGATTTGGATGTCATTGCCACCCCCTTCCTCTCTCTCCACATGTTTGAGGTCTGGGAATGAAAAGTTGGATCTTGGCAAACGTTATCTAGGTATTGTGACAGATTATAAAGGAGCATCTTAATTCTGAATACTCTTCTAAGTGCACGGTTTGTGAGGGAGAGTTTTACTTGAGCAGGAGACACTTTACCTGCCATGTAAGTACTTATAACATGCTGATTATATCTTGCCTTGGCTAAAGTTGCCAAGTGTGCAGTTTCTCTATGCCCATAACAATAATGGCAATAACAGTTTGGAGGAAGAGAGTAGTAGACGTGGAAGAAATAATGGCAATAACAGTGTCATATGGGGTACTGGGTGTGGTTGTTAGCACACAGAAAAACATGTATAATTCATCTCAGGAGGATTACCAAGGGCTATGAAATAGAAAAGATGGTTAGAAAAGATAGTTAAAGATATAGAGGATGGATTGTTAAAGAGATGGAGGATGGAGACTATCTTTTGAGTGACTTTCATGTTTTTGGCTGTGTTGTTTTTGTACTAATTGGATGCAAAAAAGAAAAACCTATATGTTATTTGGTTATCATGCATAGCCCAGAGTATGTGGTGTCTACGGGATTTTTTTTTGGTTGGTAGAGATATGCTGCAGAGGAGAAGATTTTTTTATTTCACTCTTTATCTCCGTGGAAGTTTAGTAATAGATAGTGTTGTATAGGTAACTTCTATTGATATTTTTGGGATGAGTATTTTTCTTTTGAAAGTAAAATAAGGCTTTCAGTGGACGGCTAAGTTTTAGGGGATATAATGAAGAATTAAGTAATTTGTAGTCTTTAAAGTCAAAGTGAATCAATAACGAAGATTAAAATGGTATTATATTACTATTAAAGGAATGTTCAGGAGAAAGATTTTTTTCAGGTAATGGAAGCGTGATTTATACACTAGAAAAATAAAATGGTGAAAATTGATGAGTAGATAAAGTTTGAATTTATATCTTTTATTTGGTGAGCATTTAATTTGAGAAAGGAAAGATTAGAATGTCACAATTGGAAGGCCTTGTAGGTATGGTGAATAGTACAATTGACTGCAAGATAGTGAGATGGGATTGATGGACATATTTTCCTAACAAACAATTTCCTATTTTTCAAGTGAGTATTTAGTTTCTTAAAAAATGGAGTATCCAATTGAAGTAGTAGGAAAGTATCTCATTCATTGAGATGTATAGTATTGAGTCAAGATTGGGGAACCAAAGAGAATACTCTAGAAGGCTATGACAAAGTGTCCAAGTGACAAGACGTTCTACTATTGAAAGGGTGTATTAGACAAAGTGTTTATGTGATGAAGTGTTTTGATGTGGAGACTTTTGATGTCTAATGATGGATGTGAACTTAATATGTCTTTGAAATATGATATAAGTAACAAGCACTTGAAAAATTAACGTCTTTAAGGTCATTAGTGATTAGACTTTATCACTAAAAATTCGGAAGGTTGATCATGGTACAAGGAGGAAAGGTAAAATCATTTGGAGTAAATTGTCTCATCCAAGGTAGAGTAGTCATTAAAAGTTTACCTCCAATGATTTAAGGTTGAAGTTGGTTGTAGGGGTGTAGAACACCACAATTATAGTGTGTAGTAGATGTTTTGAGTTGCATTCAATATAGGATGAAAGTCACAGCAAGAAGTTGATGAACCTATTATTTTACCATACTTTATAATTAGAATAATTATAGTGACTAGCTATCTATATATGTAGGTTGGATGGATTAGCAACTATGAGAAAATTTTACAAGGATGAGTGCAAGATCTTGATGAGCCAAACAATGATTAAAAAGACTATAAGATTGAAAAATGCTAACATTTAGATTTAGATTTAAATTTGGATAGAAAATGTTAATATTTCTAGCTCAAATATGGATTCCCCCAAAAATGCCTTGGGATTACCTTAGATCTATGCAGGTGGGAATCTCAAAACTTACCAAACAAACTTACAAAATCACATGTTTAGTGTTATCTTAAAATTTTCTATAACTTCATCCTTGAAGATGACAATTTTTTTCTAATTAAGTTTAATAAAACAAAAAGAGTTTGTAAAGGAAAATCTCAAGATACTTAAAAATATAATAAATATTTTTTAACAAATTGAATAGGTAATAATTATTAGTTTTCTACATATTCTATATTTTAATTCTTGATAGATATAAATATCAAAAAATATTCATAACTATTGAATTATTTATTCATATTCAGTTATAAAAATTGTATCATGTTTTATGCTTCATTATATATAATTTTAAAACTTAAGTTTCATCTTTTAAATATGTTAGGTTGACCAGAAATTATTTTTTAAATGTTTTTAGAAAATTATATTAAAAATCTATAAATAATTATTTATTTATTAAAAAATATGATGCAAGGGCATCACATTGGGGGCCTATTATCCACAAATATGTTAGTTTTTAGATATTTGAATTTAAATGCTTTTCATCTATTATATTTGGAGCATTCTTACTATCACTTACCATATTAAATGATTAGTCAAAATGAAGACTGTGAATGTATGTGAAACTAGCATATATATATATAAAATATGTCAAGAGATATCCTTCTCGAGGCGCCTATTACACTTTTATGTGAATGTATGTGAAATTAAATTTGGTGTGGGTCATTTTCTTTAGGGGAGCAATCAATTTGGGAGCCATATTAAAAGAATTGTATGGGATGTTTTGCACCATAGACATTGGGAAGAATCTAGAGTGTCTAGTTTGGTGGGATTCTCTTGGGAAGAGTTTCGAGAGAAGAGGGGGGAAAAAAGAAGATAAGAGAACTAATTAAGAAGAGGGGGTTGGCAAAGAAGAAACCATTCCACTAGAAGCTAAAGGGTTTTCTAAAGTTGTAAGTAGCCTAACATTAAATTAAAGGAAAAAAAAGTTTGTCAATCTATGTCTATAGTTACAAGTGAACAAAAAAGAGAGGGGTACTATGTGGAAGATGAAGGTCATCATCTTGCAAAGGAGAGTGATTGGTAAAAAATAATAATTTTCCCCATGCAAAGAGAAGAGGAGGATATGTAGGAAAAAGAAGAAGAATTGAAGAAGGAATTTTGAAGTGGGACAACCTTTTTAAGGTACGTTTGTGTCTTCACATGGGATATTGAATCCTTGAAAATGAAGAATTTGAGCACAAGGTTGAAATAGGCAAAGTACTAAATTACATTCTTCATATTGTGTGACAAAGATCAATAAATATTAATCTTTATATCTTGAGTAATATAATGAAATAGAAGCATTATTTCATGCAACTTATGGTGTGTTTTCTATTGTTGGTGTGTAGCCCTAAGTATGAGCTCTTTAGTAATTCATTTGCTGCTTTTCTAATTGTTGGTAGTGTAATAGACCTAGTTGTGTGCTATATATATGTGTGGGTGTGTATTATTTTTCTTGCAATCATAGGGTTGAGTGTGCAACCTAAGAGGAGTCACTTGTAGCAATGGGAGAAGGTCAATCCACCTCTATATATGCTAGTTGTGTATTTACCCATAGAAAATACATTCTTTAAATATATTTTTTGTATGAAATATGGGTTGAAATCCCATTAGTTACCATTGAATTACTCTCTTTTTCTACATTGGAAGGAGTGGAGTGAGTTTATAATATTGTTAGTAGTGGTGGTGCCATAAACAAGACCTATCAAAGTGCTAGGAAATAAAGCATAATGCCCATATTGTTAAATATAATTTTTACATAACCCCATGAGATAAAAGAATGTATGAAAGCTTATGGAATAATCATAATGCAATGATCAAATAGACAATTCATAAGGTGACACAAGATATACCCCGGGAAAACCCTCAAGAGGGAAAAACCCAACATCCAAAAGCATCCACACTCTATGTATTATTCAGTAATAAAATATTATATGTACTTATAGAGTTTTCATGAATACTTTTGAAGTTCATCAAGCTCCTCTAATGCATTCTCCATGTATCCAAACATGTACCCAACACATCCTATGCCATGTTTCACATATACACTCACAAGAGAAGCTCAATATGATGACAACCTACTCACCTAGCCAACCTTAACCACTAAACATATGATTGCTTTGGTAGAGTCAAGATCACACAAATAAAACCAAGTGGTAAGATAAAACCATGTGCCTCAAAATCATGAGTACACAAAACCATTGACCCTATATTTAATTTTTGATACTAAGTTTCCCAACATTAAATATTTCCCAATTAATCATTCTATATCTCCCACATATAAAATAACTAACCCAATGTTACATACAAATTTATAATTGTACCCAAATAAATATCTAATGTGGGTAAACACATCTCCTAGATGGGCCAAAACTAAAAAATATTTATTTTACATAATAAAAATACTCAATATTATGAGAGGTGTACAACACCTACTCCTAAAATTCTCCCACTTGTGTACATTGCATAATGGTCAATCAATGAAATATCATCATAGCCATACATGAAACCACATAAATCTCCAATATGCTCTCATGCTCCATCAAGATACCTTATATAAAACCAAGGTGACCACCATATCAAGAAATAACTCCTCTCATCCTCAAAAATGCCACGTATGGAAGAAAATAAACAATACAAGGTGAAGATGCACCAATCCAAAGGACATAAGTATCAAATCCAAGTGATAAAAAAGGAGCCAAACTATTGTCAAAGGTAAAAATCACATGAATGGAAATAAAACCCATGAAATATGCTAATAAATTCAACCATCCATACCTCTAAGGTATCAACAACATTAGTAACCTTATGCCGACAATATATCAAACCCATAAACCACAGTCACAAGCTCCCTATAAAACATGTAAATGAATAGCATACATATTCAAGAACTCTCACTGCATGAGGAATTCCAAATCTGAAAATAGATTATGATATATCTGTTGGAAGTTGTTGTCATTGATGTCAACTCTTGAGGATATTTGTGTAAGATTTTTGGCAGTTGATGTCAACACTGATTGTTGGTTGTCTTTGATGCCAACACTTGATAAAGATTATTATATGTTTGGCAATGGTTGATGAGCTTATTGTCAGTAGCTAATGACAACACTTGATGGATTGTTTTTGGTTGACATTGTTGTCAACACTTGAGAAGTGAGGAAGATTGTTGGCATTGATTGTCATTGTTGACAACATTCATTTTGGGCCAACATTGATATATGGTGTTGTTGAAACTCATGGTTGGATGTCGTGCCTTTTCTGAAGATAATCAAAGAAGTATTGAGTATAGTTGTTGTCAACAGAGTTGATTTCATAATGATATATTAAGATGAGGATTAGAAGTGTTTTTGATAGTGGAGAGATGTTATTGAAGGTCTATAGTATATCTTATGTTGTCTACTAATGTTCATGATGTGGTATGTGTTGTTGAAATAAAGTTTCAGCCTTTGCAAGTTATTTAAGTGTTCCTATAAGTTCAGGAAGTTGCTTAAAGTTTGTTTGGGAGAATGCTCTGCATTCCTCCACTATTGAAGGTATGGTATTGCATTTTTGGATTCAAATTCAGTGTTCTATGGATGTTTCACTCCTATCTATTTAGGTCACCATTGTTGTCAAGGAGATTTTTGTGAGTTGTAGAAGGTTGGAAGTGTTGGTTGTTTGGACTGGTCCAAAAAATTCTCTGCATTTCTTCGTATTAATGTCTCTTTTTGTGTGGCTTGGTGAATGTGTTTTCAATGTCTATGCAGTGTCTCAATTCCAATTTCATGTGTTGAAGTGATCCACAAGTTGATTTATTAATGTTATATCATCTAGCTATGTATCTTGTGCTTCTTGAATAAATTATTTTGTTCCTATTTGGTGTGTAGTGGTTGTTGATGGAATTACAATATGAAAGAAGTTTCTATAAATGTTGTTGGATGTTCATGAAACATACCCATGTGATCTACATTTTTATTGGCCGCTTTGGTGTTGCATTGTGTCTTGTGTTGGTTATCTGGGTTATTTGTGGATATCTGGTCAATAGGGCTTGTTTTATTGCTTGCATTGTGTGCTTGGAGGCTGCGCTAGCAATTGAAGATGTGTTATGTTAGATTTGGTTCTTAATCTATCTTGGTTAGAATCAACTTGAGTGAATTCAATTGGAAGTATGTTTTTGGGCTGACTGGTTATGTGCTTCAAAGTTTCATCTACACACTTCCTTGATGTCGACTTAGATTGATGTGCGCTAGCATGTGAATTGTTTTGGATCACATTGGAAGATATAATAAGTTTGTTTTTGGTGCTCTCTATCTTTTGGATAGGACCACATCATGCCTTGGTGGCCAACTTGCTGAATTCATTGTTTATCTTCTTCTTGGAAGACCTAATTGAAGTTTTGAAGAGTTGTGGTGGATATAAATGCAAAATCATTTCAGATGCAACATAGAGGATAAGTTTACAAGTGTGCAAACAAGAAAGTGTGGATTGTATTTGAATATCTCATAGAAGAGGTGTGGAAGTGTGAAAGATAGAATCAAATGTGTTATAACACCTCAATAAGTAGAGTGTTATGTTGACAAACATTGTAATCTTTCTCTAAATCTTTGTATCTTGATTTGTGATAGTGAATCTCATTTGGTCCTTGTATCTTGATCCTAAAGTTGTGGTTGCTTTAGTTCAATAATTCCTTTGCATCTTGCGTTGAGGTAATGTACCTTGGTTTGCAAGTCATTTTTGGTAGTGAGCCTTTATATTGCGAGTTGACTCTCACTATGGTTTTTCCCTTATCGGGTTTTCCACGTAAATCTGGTGTTCTCCTATGCATGTGTGTTCTTTGCTTCATATTTCTTTGTTGTTGATCTGGTTAGGAGTAGAATTGCTATATATTTTATTGCCAAGGATTGTTGAAGTTGTTGAAGATTCAAACTTTTATATCCTTCTCTATTACTATTCTGTTTAAAGGTTTTAATAAATAAGGTTTTATTGTGTTAAAATATTTAAGTTCTAGAAGGGATTAAGTTTTTGATAAGATTGGTTCACCCCCCCTCTTAGTCTTTAGGTGTGTTCAATAATTGGCATTAGAGCCAAGTTCCTTTTTAGAAGCTTAATAGCTTGAGGCAAAGATTTGAGATGGCACATGATGGTTCATACAAGGGTCTTAGGTTTGATCGGACTAATTATAATTTTTGGAAACTAAGAATGGAAGGCTACCTAAAATCTCTAGGGTTTGGTGTGTAAAAATCAATCAAGGATGATTATGTTTCTCCTACTAATCCTCCAACAAATCTAGCTAAAATCAAGTTATATAAATGCAATTCCAAGGCTAAGAATGCTCTCTTATGTGGATTGGCTGATTCTGAGCTTTTGAAAGTAATGAATTGTAGTTCTAATAAAGATGTTTGGGGAAATATCAATAGTATCTATTAAGGTGATACAAAAGTAAAGAAATCCAAGATGCAAATCTTTAAAATTAGATTTGAGACTCTAAGGATGATAGAAGATGAAGATATTGCAAGTTACATGCTCTGGGTACATGAATTTATTTTTGGTATCATTGGTATTGGTGGAGAAGTAAAAGAAAGTGAGATTGTGAAGAACATTTTGAGATCTCTTCCTAAATCCTACAGTCATAAAGTGTTTTCCATTGAAGAGTCTAAAGACTTGGATCAATATTCAGTTGATGAAATTTTTGGTGCTCTTATTTCCTTTGAGATGAGAGAATTTGACAAGGATGTTCCAAAAATGGAAGCTACTTTCAAAGCTAATAAAAGGATTGAAGATTAAGTTGTTGATCAAAATGATGAATTTGATGAAGTTGAAGCAAAATTTGTGAGAAGATTAAAAAAAGGCACTTGAAAGTACAAAGGTAAGTTACCTTTCAAATATTTCAATTGTGGAAGGATTGGTCACTTTGCATCTAAATTCCCCTATAAAGAATTTGATGAGGGTGAAAAAAGAGATAAGGTTAAAAAGGGTCTCTATTACAAAGAGTGTAGTGGTTCTTTTGAAGATGAGGAGAATTATTCAAATGATGAAACCCTCTTTATGGCCTTCAATATTGATAATAGAAAGTACAATCTTGAAAAATGTAAGGAGTCCAACTCCTTGAGTAATGAAGACATGTTTTCTTCTTATTTGGATCTAGAATCAATGGAACCTGAAGGTTGGGAGTTCAATTCGAATGATTGGGAAATAGGTTTTGAAGAAATTTGGTCTTCTCTAGAAGACCTGAATAAAGCAAGGGAACTAAATAAAAAATATGAGAGATTGCTTTAAAAATCTAAGGAATAAATTGACAAATTGAAAGCCAAAGTAGAAGGTGGTAAAGAATGCGAAATCAAACTAAAAAGGGAAGAAGGTATGATCTTTGATTCAGAAGCAAAGGTTGAAGAAGGCAAGATAATTGAACATTGCTTGAATGCCAAGCTCAGTGACAAAATAAATGAATGCTTAAAACTTGAGCAAGAAATTATCTCTCTAAGGAACATCCTAAAAAGAGAAAAAGAACAAATTGAAAAAGGGGAGAAGTTTGGTCCTTTGGATAAATTCAAATCAATTGGAAGGCTTGAAACAAAGGAGGATAAATTTTCTACTGAGGATTCTAAGAAGAATGCCTCTAGAGATGCAAAGATTGATCAAGATGGTAAGAAAGAAGATGGATTCATGCCTGTCCAAAAACAAAAAAGGTTTCAAAAGTCCTCCAAATGCAAGGCAACATGATCCTACCAAGTTCAATCAATATTTTCAAGGTTACTATTTTTCTTGTAATAAATCTGGACATAAGGGCATTTATTATGGAGGTAGATAAGGAAGGAATGATAACATGAGTAGAAGATCCTTTGTGCCTGAAAAAATTAATGCTATTTAATTTCATGGATATTGCTATGCTTGCAACAAATTTGGTCATAAAGCTACTAAAGGCAGATCTAAAATGACGAGGAAAAACTTTATTCTCAAGCACAAAATTGTGTGCTACAAATGAAATAAGATGGGACATAAAGCAAATTGTTGCAGAAGTGGTTTTGTAAAGCCACTGGTTCAAAAATGGGATGAAAACCTTTATCACCAAAGGAAGGGAAATGAAAAGGTCTAGAAGGAAGACCATGAGAGGAAGGATGATTCTACACTTGTGCACTCTGTGCAAGATTTTAAGATAAATTGAGATAGAGAATTATCTCAGGGGGATATTTTATTTGTAGAAATTTTAGCCCCTTGATGAGACTAGATACTAAAGACTTCAACATGAAAGAATAATTGGATTAGAAAAGATGGCATGCAAATCTACAGTTCAAGAATGAAACTTTGTTGAAGGTTTCAATGTAAGAAGTAGGTGTGCAGAGGTTGGTACACATGTTTTTACTAGTACCATTTATGTTTGGTGTACCACACATAAGGATAAGGTTCAAAAAGATAAGTTTTATAAGTTTTCTAAGGCATTCATAGTATCATTATTTTTTGGTTTGCTTTCCTCTGTATTGCAAGATTTGATCTTCCAATTCAGAAGATGAGTTATTCAAGATGTGAAGGTGTCATATCCAAGTTGTCATATCTTTACACCTTCTATAGTAAAAGTAGTAACAAATGTTCTATCTATGCTCTAGCAGAATAAAGTAAGGTTGAAGGCTTGTTGGAATGCTTTGCATTCCTCAAGAAATAATGTCTTGTCCATGTAGTATTTTAGACATGTTAAGGATTATTCAATGCACAATACTTTGTTATATCAAGAAATTTGGAGGTTTGAAAGCACGGATTTCAAATGACAGTGTACTAAGGATTGTTCTGGATGCCTATCTATTGTATAGAAAAAATGTTTGGGTACTTGTGAAGATTGATGTAAGATCAAGTTATAAAATATATGTAGACATTTTACATGCCTCAGGGTTGATATAATACATTTTCTATGCTTGGTTCCTAGATTTCAAGCTAATCCTAAGAGATCTCATGAGAAAGTTATGAAAATAATATTCGAATTTTTGAAGGGAACTTCAGATTATGGCTTGTGGTATAAAAAGGATGATAAATTTTATAAGTACCTATATTGATGTTGACTGGGATGGTTATGTACAAGTGGAAGTGCATTCTTTTTGGGAGACAAATTGGTCTCTTGGTTTAGTAAAAATTAGGACTCAATATCTTTATCCACTATTTAAAGGCCAAATACATCAAGCACCCAGGTTCTTTGGATGAAGAAAACCTTGAAGGATGTGAAGGATTTTTATGATGAACCTATTCCTATATTGTGTGATAATACAAGTGCAATTAATATTTCCAAGAATCTAGTAATGCATTCAAGGAATAAACACATCTCTATTCGACATTACTTTCTAAGAGAGAAGGTTGCAGAGCATGAATTCATAATGGAGTATGTGCCTACTAAGGATCATATTGTAGATATCTTCACAAAGGCACTTTCAAATGATAATTTTGAGTATCTCCGGAAGAAGCTAGGGGTTATTTACCCTCCTTGTTCGAAATGGATGTATAGATGGTGCATCTTTCTAGGGGAGAAATTAATGTCTTACCCTTTTCTCTTGGATTGATGTATGCTACCACTCAAGGGGAGCTGGTAGTAAGGGGGATTTTGGTACCAACGTGTAGATATTGTGCATGTATGAAGAAGAAGTGTTATTTTTCAAAGGGGGAGTTTGTACTATTATTTTCATTGAAGAGCTTTTCTCCTTTGTCTACAAGTCAAAGAAGATGTTGTTTCCATCTACATACAGGTATGTGCTACCCTTTGTCCTTGATGTCAAAGGGGGAGAGTGAGCAGATGTGTTACCATCAATACCAAAGGGGGAGATGTTGGCAGTTTTTGTCATTGATGTCAACTCTTGAGGAGTTTTATGTAAGATTATTGCTAGTTGATATCAACACTGGTTGTTGAGTGTCTTTGATGTCAACACTTGATGAATATTATTATATGTTTGGCAATGGTTGATGAGCTTGTTGTCAGTAGCTGATGAAAACAATTGATGAATTGTTTTTGGTTGACATTATTGTCAACACTTGATAAGTGAGGAATATTGTTGGAATTGATTTTCATTATTGAAAACATTTAGTTTGGAACAAAATTGATATATGGTGTTTTCATTGAGGTTCATAGTTGGATGTCATGCCTTGTTTGATGATAATCAAAGAATTATTGAGTATAGTTGTTGTTAATAGAGTTGATTTCATAATGATATATTAAGATGAGAATTAGAAGTGTTGCTGATAGTGGAGAGATGTTGTTGAAGGTATAGATTATGTCGTATGCTCTCTCCTAGTGTTCCTGATGTAGTATTTGTTGCTGAAAGAAAGTTATGGCCTTTGCAAGTTGGTTAAGTGTTCCTGGTTTAGGAATTTTCTTGAAGTATGCTTGGGAGAATGATTTACATTCCTCCACTATTAAAGGTATGGTCTTGTAGCTTATCATTCAAATTCAGTGTTATGTGGATGTTGTACTCCTATATTTTTAGGTCACTAGTGTTGTCAAGGAGATTTCTATGAATTGCATAAGGTTGGTAGTGTTGTTGGTTGTCTGGATTGGTCTAAAAAATGCTTCACATTTCTCTACATTAATGTCTCTACTCTTGTAGCTTGGTGAATGTGTTCTCAATGTCTGTATAGTGTCTCAATTCCAATTTTATGTGTTGAAGTGGTTCAAAAGTTGATATGTTAATGTTATATCCTCTAGTTATGTATCCTATGCTTCTTGAATAAAGTATTATGTTCCTGTTTGTTCTGCGGTGTTTGTTGATGGAATGACAGTGAGGAATAAGTTTTTGGAAAATTTGTTGGATGTTCATGGAACATCCATGTGATCTTCATGTTGTTGATTAGCCTCTTTGGTGCTACATTGTGTCTTATGTTGGCTATCTCATTTATTTACGGATATATGGCTGACAGGGCTTGTTATTTTATGTGTGTCATGTGCTTGGGGGGTCTGTGCAAACAATTGAAGATGTGCATTTTACATTTGGGTCCTAACCTATCTTGGTTAGAATCACCTTGAGTGAATTCAATTGGAGGTTTTTTTTTGGGCTGATTGGTTATGTGCTTCAAATTTTCATCTACACATTTCCTTGATACTAACTTAGATTGATGTGTGCTAGTGTGTGAATTATTTTGGATCACATTGGAAGATGTAATAAGGTTTTTTTGGTATTCTCTATCTTCTGGATAGGAAAACATCATGCCTTGGTGAATGACTTGTTGAATTCTTTATTTATCTTCTTCATGACTGACCTAATTAAAGTTTTGAAGAGTTGTGGTAGATATAAATGGAAAATAATTTTGGATGCAACAAAGTGGATAGTTGTACAAGTGTGTAAACAAGAAAGTGTGGATTATATTTTATTATCTCATAGGAGAAGTGTGGAAGTGTAAAAGATAGAATTATATGTGCTATAATTCCTCAATCAACAAAGTGTTATGTTGATAAACATTGTAATCTTTGTCTAAATCTTTGTATCTTGCTCTAAGATAGTGAGTCTCATTAGGTTCTTGTATCTTGATTTTTAATTTATGTTTGCTTCAATTCAACAAGTCCTTTGTATCTTGCATTGAGGTAGTGTTCCTTGGCATGCAATTCCTTTTTGGTAGTGAGCCTTTATATTGCGAGTTAACTCTCACTGTGGTTTTAACCTTATTGGGTTTTCAATGTAAATTTAGTGTTCTCTTGTGCATGTGTGTTCTTTTCCTCATCTTTATTTTTTGTTGATCTAGTTAGAAGTAGAATTGCTATATCTTTCATTGCTAAGGATTGTTGAAGTTGTTGAGGATTCAAACTACTATATCCTTCTTTGTTACTACTCTGTTTAAAGGTTTTAAGAAAGAAGGTTGTATTGTGCTAAAATATTTAAGCTCTGAAAGGGATTAATGTTTTGATGATTGATTCACTCCCCCTCTTAGGCTTTGAGTTTGTTCAACAATATCAAGAATACCAATCAAAAATCAAACCAAGGTGTGAAAAATGATTGAAACAATGTGTACCTACCAAGAAAAATTATGATAATCCACAAATAGAACACAAATAAATACATACTCTCTCACAAAATTTCACCATAACTCTCCCAAATCATATGAATCTGAACCTCTATGAAGTATCCATGGAAAAAGAGAGATAATAGTTGTAATTCATCTCAAGTCCTACCAACACCTCAAAGTACTAAGTTGTGTTAAGTAACATCTCTTTCAAAACCCTAAATGAAAAGCCTCAAAAACACCCAACCATTCAATCTCATAGATCAAACACAACATATATATCACTTTGTAAAACCAACATGAATGTAGTCCTCTCTCAACCAAGGAAGATCAAACTCAAAATATCCATTTCATAGCTAGAAAATTGTCTCAATGACATCTCCTAAACTCCTCATAATTGATATTATAAAACAAATCATATTCACAAGGAGATAACCTTGATAAACACTGTTGAATAAGACAACTAAGAGGGGGGTGAATTAGTTGTAAAAAAAAATTAACCTTTAAGAACTTCTGCCAAAAAATTAGATCAACACAAATCCTATACACTGCTAATGTGATTAATCATTAAGTGCAAAAGAGGAAATTGAAAAGTATCACACATACACAATAACACTAGATTTATGTGGAAAAACCAATAAGGGAAAAACCATGGTGAGGATTAGCTCATAATATAAAGAATACCAAAACTGATGACAAAGGCTCACTGGCAGAGAAGGCTCACTGTCTAGATCATGACTCACTGTCCAACAAGGGTTAACCACCCAAAGGGATCACTACCACAAAAATACAAATAATATAGAAGATATTTGTTATAGAGAGAAGACAATCTCAATGCAATAGAGATTTTTACCATAATTTTCTCACACTTGCAGACATGCATGAATGATAGAGTACACCTTCAACTCACTACATCTGAAAATCAAAAATTAGATTTCATATTGATCTGCTCAACCACACACTATATTTCGCATCTATCTTTCTCTATTTCTTTGCACAATTTTCATCAATATCTCATCCCGTATTTATACCATCTTCAACTTTGAAACATATCCAAATTCGGCCACACACCATTTGCATTTACAAATTCAAATTAGGTCGACGTCAAAATATTCTAGGGTGGAATTAGAATGAGGGTGACACAACCACATGCTTCAACACACTTCCATAAGCCTCAAAAGTAGTTTTAAATACAAGGTCAACCAAACTAGTGTAAAATAAATAAATCAATTAACCACACACAACCTTAACATGATCTAAATTTCCAAATAATAAAATTAACTTGCAAACATTCCCAAAAATTTATCCTCAAAACCGCAAGTCATAAGAATTGAACAAGAAGAAATCCAGAGCAACTACTTTTCTCTCAGACCTCAGCCAAATACATTGAAAACGTAATTCACAACTAGTGAACACAACTCACACTAAACAATGATCCAGAAACCCAAAATCTAGATATAGCAGCTTCCAACAACCATAATTAACATATCTAAACCACACGAACAAATGAGAAAATCTCAAAGTAAAATCCGAAGCAACCACTGAATACCTGACCCCTTTCTCCATTACAATTTTCTCAATATCCTCAATATAAACAGTCAATAACTATTATCCATAACATCAATGACAACAAAAAATAGTGAAAAATATGTTAACCAGTTGATATCAATGACAAAACCTTTATACTTGCTACAAAACACCACTCAAATGAATCTTTCAAAACTAACTAACCATAGCTCAAGATCCATATCCATGAGAAGACAAAGCATAAAACATAATGCATCTAAAAATAAGAATGGGAAAATACCTCTTAAATGATCAACTGCCTAGTAGACCAAGAGTGGGGAACAATAATTCACCTCCAAGATAACCAAGCCATCATGACTCACTCTAAGAACAACCTCCTTTATAGTTCCATCATGAAATCAGGTCCATATATATGTTTAGGATCCTCAGTCTTCCTGCTAAAACCTCCAAAGAGTAATTGTTTCAAGAAAATATATTTAATCAAAAGAGAACTCTAGCCTCACCCAAGTCTCCTAGTATCCATGACCACCTCCAATCAATCAATCCATGCTAAGATCCAAATACAACACCATACTATCATGAATCTCTAAGTAAATAACTAATATAATCAATACCAAGAAAACCATCCAAGTTGATGAGTCTAGTTATTAGTTAGTTTTCTGATTTTTTTATGCATACTCATAGACATTTCTAGACACTTATCTCATACATATTCCTAAAATTTACTACCTTTTATGCTCATTATGTA
>CM021100.1:6953600-6973132 GCA_007115665.2 Sequoiadendron giganteum | reverse complement strand
GTGGATGTTAAGATAAATGTAACCCTTATAAAAAATACCTTGATTGATTTAGGGTCATCCATTACTGTCATGAATAAGGAGCCAATGCAACTACTACAAATACTAAACCTTAGACCTACACCCACTATTTTATAGTTTGCAGATAGGTCAACAGTGAAACTTGAGGGGATCATTGAGGACTTAGTTATAGCATTAGATTCATGGGAGTATCCTATAGATTTCATAGTATTGCAACCAAAGGTCAAACTTAAAGGATATTGTCATGTCCCCGAAATAATAATACCATAAAAACCAAGTGTTAAAATACAAATAAATAAATAAATAAAATAAATAACAATATTGATATTAAATATAAAATAAATGTGTACCATATCAATATAAAAATATATAAATATGAAATAACAAATATAATAATAATATATAGGAAAATTATTGTTATTACATTCTAGTATTAAGTAACTTAATATCAAAAATAATAATAATAAATAAATATTATAATCATTACACATCAAAGATCGTAATACATTAGAATAAAATAATAATAAGATATTAGCAAATTGGTTTTATTAATATACTTTAATGTTAAAATATGTTCAATAAAACATCAAAATAAAATAATAAAATAAGTATATAATCTGAAATATCATAATTATGAGTAATAATATATTATTTTCAAAAATAGATATTATTGTGATAATAAGCCTTTAAAGGCAGCAACTAAATCTAACAAAGGTATATATTTTATGAAAAGTCACCTCTTTCACCAAACGACACTTCCCCCCCATGAGTCACCTACCTTGAATGGTATAAATGGAAGGAAGGAAAATAAGGAGGAGGAAAAAAACATTGAGAAATACAATCTGCAATTCAGAACAACAAAAACAATGATTGTTATGCATTGGAATATAGAGCTAGATTTAATATATATATATATATATATATATATATATATATATATATATATATATACACATATATATAATTTAATAGGCATACAAGTATATATGCATAGATATAGATAAATTTTATAATGAATAATATGCAATGAATAAAGAATATATATGAATAAGGAAAGAATGATTATATAAACATATATATATGAATACTAATGGATATAAGTATAAGAATAATTATATATGTATATATATATGTACACGACTATGCAATAATGATGACCCTTTAATATAAACATAAGTAGATTATGTATATGTATGAATTGTTCTCATCCTATGATCAATTCAGTATAAGGTTGAAGGAGGCAAGTAAGGAAACATGAAGAGCTATAGCAACTCAGGTGATGTACTCACTTAGCAATAATATTTAGCATATTTGGAATATAAGAAATGGATATTGCTAATCTGATTATTGGTGTAATGATTTCTTTAGTATTATCATGATGATAATGATGTTGATATTGACTTAAAGAATTAGTAATAAATGCAAATGTATTTGATTGCTAAAATATTGTCTTCTTTGTGTTTGTAAGCCTACTAGGGTGGAAGGGCCTGAGACAAGTGGTGCCTAAAAACCCCACTTAACAATCCGCTGTGGCCATGGAGGGGTGGGGGTCCCACTTAACAATCCACTGCAGCCATGGAGGGGTGGTTGGCTTAGGCTACTTATGAGCTCTGTCGGCTTCCCCCAGTAGGTCATGTCTCTTATGAGGTGATGACGTGGGTAGAAGGTACAAGTGTTCCCACTAAGCACACCACTTTGAGGATGAAATGGTTTTAGTTGGACATTCAGCTCGGAGCCAAGGGGTGGGTTATTCTGATAGGATGCTTGTGCCCTTGGGCTTAAATAGATAGCTTCAGGCGGATCTACCCATGCCACTCATTTGTTTTAATTATTGCTTTTGTGATTATATTTTTATTTTTGGATATCTAGATATTAATGCTAACATATATGTTGCTAATATGTTGAATACAAGATTCAAATATAAGGTTATTGAATTAGGAGAACTTTCATTTGGATAGAAGAGAAACTGAACCTAATCAACAAGATAATTCTAGGACAAGTCAGGCAAGGGACATTACAAATAACCACTTATTTTAGGTAGACCATGGTTAGCAACAACTGATGCATTTATAGACTTTAGGTCTGGGAACATGATTATCTCAAATGGAACTATGACTAAGAAATTGGTCCTCTATCCACTAGCCCAACCTCATGCAGATCTAGAGTATAATATTTGGCCTACATTGGATGAAGAAGACCACTATTCCCTGCAAAATCTGATGACTATTGAACACAACCCCTTGTTAAGTAATCAAGATGAGGATGAATTAATTTTCCATAGAATAACTGTGGTAGGAACCCATATCTCAACAAGATTGTCTTTCATGTTTAAAGGATCCATTGTAGAATATTATAACTGCAAATTCATTAGAAGAAGTATCCCAAATTTTCCATTCTTTATTTCCACAAAAATATGTCTCAAACATTAGTTAACTTGACCTTTCATCTATACAATAAGCATCCAAGACATTGGAAATCATTCCAGGTAAAATGTTGAATGTTAACAATGGATTAACTGAAGAACAATTAAATTCTTTAAACATTGTGTTGCAGACACATGCAACAACCTTTGCATGAGACTACCATGACATGAAGGGGATTGATAAAGACCTATGCATGCATAGGATCTACATTAATCATGGTTTCAAACCAATTAGGAAACCCTAGAGAAGGATAAATCCCACCTTAAGAGAAATATTTAAAACTAAGCTACAAAAATTACTTGATGCAGGCTTCATTTAGCCTATTTTTGATAGTCAATGGGTATCACCTCTAGTTAAATTATCCCCAATAAAGGAGGAAAATGGAGGGTATGTGTGGAATATAGAGAGATAAACATAGCCACTAGAAAGGATCACTTTCCACTACCTTTCATTGACCAAGTGCTTGATTCCCTAGCAGGTAAAAATTACTTCTCCTTTCTAGATGGATTTAGTGGCTATAACCAGATAAAGATAGCTCCAAAGGACTAGGATAAAATAAAATTTACATGCCCTTGGGTTATGTATACCTATTTTGTTCTTCCCTTTGGACTATGTAATGCCCCAACCACTTTCCAAAGGGAAATACTATATTTTCTCAGATTATGCTTGTGACTCCATGGAAATCTACATGGATGACTTCACAACCTATGGAGAAACATATGAAGACGCACTAAACAATCTAGAGAAGGTTTTAAAAAGGTTTCAAGAAAACAATCTATCCCTGAATAATGAAAAAAAAATCATGATGATGACCTAAGGGATTTTTCTAAGAAATTTTATATCAAGTGAAGGGATTCAAGTGGATCCAAACAAGATTGAGAGAATTTCCACACTCCCTGTACCACATAAAAAAATAAATTTAAGAATTTTTCTAAGGCATACAGGATACTATAGAAGATTCATTCAAGACTTCCGAAAAATCGCAACACCTTTATTTTTTCTACTAGCAAAGGATATATAATTTGAACGGAACATAAAATTTTAGCACTCTTTTGAAGCACTTAGGACAACCTTGACAAAAGCACTTGTCTTGAGAGGGAAAAAATAGACATTTCCTTTCCATATACACATTGATGCTTCTAAATTTATCATAGGAGTAGTATTGGGACAAAAGGAAGGTAATAAGGAGTATGCTATTTACTATATCAACAAGAAATTACATGAGGCATAACTCAACTACACAGTTACAAAAAAGAGATGTTGGTAGTTATCTATGCAATCAACAAGTTAAGGCAGTATATCATATGGTATCCAATATTTATCCACACCAATCACATTGCAATCAGGTATTTAACGAATAAACCTATGGTTGGAGGTAGACTAGTTATATGGTTTCTCTTATTATAGGAATTTGATATAACCATAGCGGATAAGCTTGGAAAGGCTAATGTGGTTGATTTTTATTTTTTTCTAGATTACCAACACAACTAGAAGGTGTTGTGGATGATTATTTTCCATATCAGCATTTGTTTTCTCTTGATGTACACACACCTTGGTTTGTTGACATTGAAAATTACTTAGTGGTAGGAAAAATACCATCACATTTCTCTCCTAGAGAAAAGAGACAATTGGTGTACAAAAAATTTCCATATTCTTGGGTAGTTGGTTATCTATTCTATACAAGTCTAGATAATATAATGAGGAGATGCATAAGATAGGATGAGGTTTTTGAAATCCTAAAATATTTCCATGATGAATCTTGTGGGGGTCACTTTGCAGCCAAAAATACTACACTTAAGATCCTAACAACTAGCTACTATTAGCCAAATCTTCATAAGGATTCAATAAAGTATACAAGGAGTTGTGATAGATGTTAGAGGATGGGAAATCCAACAAGGACATATGATATTCCTTTGCATCTACAGTTGGCACTAGCACCATTTGATAAATGGGGGCTATACTTCATTGGCCCAATTTCACCAACATCCAATAATAAAGAGTATATTTTAGTTTGTATAGATTAACTAAAAAAGTGGGTTGAAGTCAAGGTATTAAAATTTTATAGAGATGGGAATGTACCTAAATTCCTATATGAAGAGATCTTTAATGGGTATGGAGTACCTAGAGAAATTGTGATTGATCAAGGTCCCCAATTCACTTCAAAACTCATTTCTAAATTGGTTAAGGAATATAAAATTAGGCATATAAAATCAACACCTTATCACCCCCAAGACAATTGGCAGGTGGAGGTTAGAAATAGAGAGATTGAGAATATCCTGATCAAAACAGTGCAAATTCACAAAAAAGATTGGGCAACCAGGTTACTGAGGCAGCATGGGCCTATAAGACAACTTGGAAAACAACCACATGCTTCACACCTTATGAATTGGTGTATGGTAAAACAAAAATCTTGCTAATTGAATTTGAATACAAGACACTTAGAACAATGATTGAACTAGATATGGACTTGACAGTATCATAGAAGAAGATACTACAAAATATAAATGGGCTAGATTAAATTAGAATGGAAGTCATGCATCACACAAAGATAATTCAAAAATAATGGAATAAATGTCATGATCAGTTTATAATGACTAAATAATTCAATGTGGGTGACTGGACTTTATTATATGATTCCAAGTATAAATATTATAAAGGGAAGCTACAATCTAAATGGTTGGGATCATATGAAACACATCAGGTTTTTCCATATGGAGAAGTCAAATTACAGACCATAGATGCAGTTAGATTTTTATTGTTGGTCAATGGCCACATATTGAAAATTTACAAGAAGCCAACATAGAAAGATGTTTTCCTTCTTTCTCTAATACATCAATATGGTCCAAGTAGTGATTATGATATAGACATACTACCACAAGTTGGAGACTCAACAAAAAATAATACAAGTTCTCACAATGACTCAATAGATGAGCTACATAGCTCACCTCCTGAGGTCACTTAGGTATAATTCCTTATCCAACATCATGTGCACACACCACACAGGTGACACAATCAAAAATATTTTTCAAGAACACTCCATGATGTAGTAGGGACCTGTAGCTTCATGAATAAAATCTACAATAGTTCAAATCAAGACCTACTATTGAAGGTACTCGCAACACTTGCCTCTTAGAAAATTCAAAATTTTGTGCCAACTTAATTTCATATCATCCGCATTCATTCTAATTTTTCTGCACATGTAGCCACATTCTTGTCATATCACTACATGTAGCTTAACCACTCCATTTCATATCGCCTATCTTGATTTTCATGCATTTGAATGATCACTTCATATTTCATGAACCATACATTCCATAGCCTTTAATTCCCATACATCAACCTATCATTTCTTCCATCACCTATTGCAATTAACCAACATCAACTCAAAATCAAACAACGAACACTCTTAAATAAGCTTCACTCGAGTAGAGTTAAGTTCATCTAAAAGTGACAGGTGCACATACTAATTTACCATAATTAACATAGATTTCCCTTGCTTTTAATATGTCCTTGCATTTGATTTTACATTCTTTACATTCATTAATCTTATTTCCATAATCGACAATCATTCCCTTTGCCTAGTAAGTACATTGAAGTAAGGTCATTTCAAGGTTTTAGTTGGGGGCAGATAGTATATTATTCTAGGGTTTTCAAAATTTTGCCACCAAAAGAAACAAAAATAGAAAAAAACAAACAATAATTTTTTCCCTTTTGCCTTTTTGCAACCTTCTTGTTGTATGTTCCCCAATTCCAAGCCAATTCAATTAAAAACAACTGAAACAAAGGAAGAAGATGTAGAAGTTGAAATTGCAATTGAAGAAGTGCAAGTATAGCAAACATAAAGGGTTGGTGAATTTGAATTGTGATCTAAAATTTGTAGAGTTTGAGTAGAATAGAGTAAGGCTATCCCATCTATTGGTGTGAATAAATGTATGGGAGAAGATATCATCATGAGGGAACCATCTGCACACCAAAAAATATTGGAAGATAGATTAGTCTTGCCTATTTTCACATGAGCATGGTGGTTAGCTTACTTCCTGAAGTTAATAGAATACAATGAACATATGAAAAGGTAGTTTACAACAACACTCCAACATGATTAATCCACCATTTGAGGATTGAGGGTATATGCTTAAGAGGGTGCAATTGTAGAGGTATCTAATTTTCTAATAAATGGAGTTGAATTCCCTGATAGGGCAAATACAATAGTTTCTAGGGACGAATTCAAGGAGCTTGGAGAAAAATTTGACTCATCATCCCAAGGAACCAAAAGGTTATCACTTCCATGGGTATGGGCTTCCGCTGCCTCTTACATTGTTAAATATCTTATATGTGATGGTAGGAAATCTCTTCTATATACAATACATTTCAAGTTATTGAGTCACCTTTGTTATAGCAAATTGGTTAATGTACCTAATTTTCTCTATAACATATTAAAGAGAATGGGATCCGAGTATTAAATAAAAATAAATATTCAACACTGTCACATTATTGTTTGGTTGCCCTGTTAGTAAAGATAAGTCTTAGGGTTCAGTACCCACATGTTTCCTGGGGGATATTTTTGAACTGTGAACACATTAGTAACATTCTTGAGGAACCATCTGTCCCAAAAAACTTAGAGTCACTTGTTGCATCATTAAGGGAAACACCCCCTGTTTCACCTATTGCTTCACCTACCCACAAAAAGGGAGAACCAAAGGAGAAAAGTATGCAAAGGTCACCACACACAATCTTTGATCAACCTGCAATAGAAGATGTCCATGAAACACCAACTTCTTCTAAAATGCCAAAAACCAAAAAGAAGAGAGGTGGTTCTTCCTCTGCACCTTCAAAGGTGTAGAAAAAGAAGTCCACCCAACCAAGGCTTTCACACCACCTAAAAAGAAAGGTTCCATGAGGGGTAGTGTTAAGAAACAACAAGAAGAAGACATTGTGATAGTAGGGATTGATTCAAAACTAAAAAATGTTTGTAAAAATGTGCATGTTCCTATGAAAATAAAATGGTACATATTAACCACCTCTGAATCAAATTCAAAGGACATTTTTGTTGCAAAAAAAACTAGGAAAAGAACCCCAACTAGCCTTGACAATGAGGGTTATGATTACACTAGAGGTGGTGATGAACAATTTTTGGAGAAAGATGAGGATCTATTTTTAGAGGAAAGAAATATAAGGAAGGAATTACAAGAAGCACTAGAAAGGATCAATCAATTGGAAGACTTGGTGAAAATTTATGAATAAAAGGGACAAGGAAAGAGACTTGAAAATTGAAGAGTTGGAGGAGAAATTGCATACTTATGGGCATGGGTCTAAATTAGACTTGCTTGCACAAATTGCAATGGTAAAAATAAGAAACAAAGAGCTCACAACTGAGAACGGAAGACCCCCTACTATAAAAACTCCAACCTATCATACAACCATGTCTCTAAGTTACCAACTATGGAAAGCCACTCAAGAATTCCCCCAATAGAAGGAGAAATAGAAGAAGGAAAAGGAAACAATGTTTTTAGAGCACACCAAAATTCTAGAGAGTAAAGGCATTGAGTTGAAAAATTTAACAATCACGATAGAGGAAGTAGCAGATAAAGCTTCTCAGATTGTTAGGTGCATACCTCCTACTAGGACATATGCTTTATTCTTATAGGAAAAAAATTGAGTTATCAGTTCAGTAAATTGATTAGAAATCTTCCAGTTGCAATGAGTAGGAAGTTTTATTTTCTAAATATTTTTGCTAATGCCCCACTTGATCAACAATACCAATTATGTGAATTTTATTTACATAGTTATGTTGTTTCAGATGATATAGATTGGAACCCATTAATTTTTGTGGGTGATCTACAAATTAGGGCACTAGCATCATTCTTCAAGAATGAAAGACAAAGGGGTGAGATTATGCAATAATATGTTGAGAGGGAGAAGTCAGTTGCTCTTCCAATTAGAAAGGAATCTGAAAACCCCCATGTAATCATAGAAGAATGGACAAGACTCTTGCAGTACAAAGGTGTGGGCAAAAAAACATGAATTTGAGGATCAAGGAATATGAAAGAATGCAAATGTTGATTGTAGGAATCATCCATCATTGTTATTCATTTGTGTAAGAAAGGTGAAACAAATTTGTTGCATTGGTGGTTGTTGTTGCACCAAAAGATCAACTTTTTAATGCCCAAGACAACCGCCAGATTTATACAAGATCCATAGGAGGTGGTTAAGCCATGTCACAGACCCGAGTGTTGTGCTACACAACACAAGGAGACCAAGAGAAAATTATTGCAACAATCCCCCCAACACAAGTGAGGGGTTCAAACCTGTGACCTCAACTCTGATACCAATTGTTGAATACTCGAAATACTGAAGAGGGGGATGAATCAATATTCTATAAAACCATTCAGTTGTAGACCACCATATTATCAAAGCACATATAACTACAAACAAGAATGAAGAAATTGAAATAAAGATGACACCATAAAACACATCAACACCAGATTTTTATGTGGAAAACCCAAAATGGGAAAAAACATGATGAGGATTAGCTCACAATATATAATATTTGTTTACAGTATATTACAAGGCTCACTACTAGGACTCACTATTCTTAAAAGGCTTACAACCAAAATACAAAATGATATGGCTAATTGGCAAGATACAAAATGGTATGGTTTACTACCAAAAGTTTGAACTGATGGAGTACACCTTCTATGTGCAAAGTTCAGTTCCAATGAGGCTCTGAATATGAAGTACTGCTCTACTTAGCAGTCACATAATGATTCTGCTCCGATCCTTGATTTCTACCACTATACGCCACTCGCATCTGATAGATCATTTAATCTCATACATTCAATTATCTCTCATGCTTCTTCACACACACTTCACTATTACTTTCAACTCCAAAATGTCTCACATATATAAGTATGTTTCATATCTCAATTAGGTCAGCCTAATGAGATGTAAACAAACCAATAAAAAATAGCTCTTGTCGGCACCATATAAGATTTAAAACATCTTTTCACCCATGTAATCTTCAATTTCAAGTCCGCATAGATCTATAAATAATTCAAATAACATCCACAAGGTATAATTAATTTTCTTAATACATATCATATATTAGGCCGACCAAGAATAAGACCTAATCACAAAAATTCCAAACCAACACACGCTTCTCAAAATAAACACCTTCCAGATCCAATATTACTTTAGTTTCTCTTCACATTAACATCAAAGAGACTACCATTATAACAAAAACATTAGAAAATCCTTCTCAACAAAATATGGAGTATCCCACACTGGTATACTCAACAAAAAAATGACTATCGTATACAAAGTTGAACTTTTTCATTGATAAATTTTTGTATACAATACCAAAATTCTCAAGATATTAAATATAGTTGTATGAATGAGTCATAGTAATATGATTAAGAGAGAAAATTCACATCTCTTCTTGCAGTGAAGTCCATACTAAAAAAATAATACACTGGACCATAACATTATCAACAAAGAACACTTAACCAAACCTTTGATAGATCAGATTCTGATATAGATGGTACTGTACACCGAATATGCTTCCCAAAATGTTGACATCAATGACAACACTGAATCAGAAAAATAAACCTATGTATGTATACTTTATGCTCATGTTGCTAGGTTCCCAAACTTCCAACAATCTCCCCCTTTGGCATTAATGGAAACGTGCATATCAAAAACATTTTTATACCAATACAAAACAATTGAATACTCCCTCTTTCAAAGTTAATGCTCCTTACAAAATTGTTCTTGACAATTTTTTTTTCTTTCTTAATACTATCTATCTCTCCCCCTTTGACATCAATGGAAAACATCATGCAAGGGTTCGATATATTTCCCTTAAATATGTGTATGCATCAAAAATTGATAAAAAATATATGAAAATGTTAACTTGGAGAATAAGATCCCTTGAGGTTCTTCAAGATATCCTGCCATGTAGCTTTTCCTTCTTCCCATGATCCTTTTGCACTTGCAAGAGTCTTGCATAGTAATTCAAGCTTTGTTAAAGACTCTATACCTTCTTCCATAGTGTTGGGGCTGAGATTTATTTCCGATAGACTACCAACACTGTTAAGGGAACTAGATAGAGGAATATGCCTAATTTTTACCAAATATCTAAGTGCCACATACTAATTGATCAATTTTGTTCTATGATTCTAAAGGAAAAATAATTTATCCTATAGTTGCACAATGTAGGACTATCTTTGATTGTCCATGTCATTTTCCAAGCAATAAACATCTGCTTGAGTGATCAATGAAATTTCATTATGTTTTATTTCATCTCTTGTATTTAATGTCCTATTAGACCAATTCAAGCAGAAAGATATTAACTCTTGAGCTTCTTTTTCACACTCCTAAACATCCCTTCTCTACAACAGAACAAGAAAATAGCACCTAAAATAGTGTTGGATTTTAGTGTATTTCAGTTCATGAATTGGGCGATTTGGCGGGCGCTAAACTCGGAGAAAACATGCATGGTCATCTTGGCACCGACTTTGGTGCTAGAAATTGCACCAGACTTAGCGCTGGAAAATCACAACGCCCCTGATAGTACCTAAAATAGCACCGAGAAATAATGCCAAAAATAATGCTTATGTTAGTGCCTAAAATAGCGTCAAAAATAACATCGTAAATAGCGCCTAAATTAGTGCCCAATTTGGCTTTTGGTTTTGCTTCTATGTCTACTCCCATTTTCGCTTCTAGTTTTGCTTCCGGTTTTGCTTTTGATTTTTCTTCCAGGTTTGCTTCTGTTTTTACTTCTAGTTTTGCTTCCAGTTTTGCTTATGGTTTTGCTTCCAATTTTTCTTTCGATTTTGCTTTCGATTTTTCTTCTAGTTTTGCTTCTAGTTTTTCTTTCAATTTTTATTCTAGTTTTTCTTCCATGTTTGCTTCTAGTTTTGCTTCCAAGTTTTTCTTCTAGTTTTGCTTCCGATTTTTCTTCCAATTTTGCTTCCGGTTTTGCTTCCGGTTTTGCTTCCAGTTTTGCTTCTAGTTTTGCTTCCAAGTTTGCTTCCAAGTTTGCTTCCAAGTTTGCTTTTGGTTTTTCTTCCAATTTTGCTTCCAAGATTGCTTCTGGTTTGCTTCTAGTTTGGATTCCATTGTTGCTTCCTGTTTTGCTTCTAAAAATGCTTCTTGTTTTTTAATATGTTTTATTTCAATTTAATTAGTTAAATATATCATGCCTCTTAAATAACTCATATGATTATAGAGTAAGTAATTTAATTATTTAACTCATATGATTAAATAATTAGATAATTATTATTTTTTGCGTCGGTAACATAAATTTTTTGTATTGTGTGTAAAGATAAAAAAGTACATCTATTGTTTAGTTTCATTACCCATCAAAATTCCATAGCAAACAACAAAAACCAGAGGCACCTTAACATGTAGAGTAAAACATTAAATAAACCTCATAGCCCCTGTAACTGTTTACCAATAAAATCCTTACTCCCAGATTCTATAAACATTAAATAAACCCCATAACCCCTATAACTATTTACTAGTAAAGTTTGTTGCAGATTTTTTCTCAACCCTTTTAAATGCAATTAACACATCTTAATCGAGGGCTTGCATTTAACATCATCTTGGATTTCCCACACTGCTTTACTAAAGTATTGCTTCACCACTGCCCGCCACCCCTACCTTCGCTTGTCATTTAAGGCATTGTTTTCTCCTATGTTTTCACCTAAGTCCATTAACTTAACACCTCTAAAATCCTCCAACCTGAACTCCCCTGTTTCACCAAAATTTAAAGACCATTTAGATAAGACACCCACTTCCACATTACCACCTCTTTTAATGTGGGTCACCACAAAACTTTCAAAAGAGCTTAACACTTCTTTGATTTGTTCAATTACGTTCTAGAGGTTCCAAGCATTAATTTTACCTTTCATCACCGCCTAAACTGCTATTGTAACATGATCATCATCTATAATTAAAAAAAGTGAGTCAAATATCTATAATTTAATTTAATTTGACAACATCCATCCTGAGCAGTAAATTAAAATCATCATACGAATATATATCCGTCCAAAAATTATCGACCACTTTTAATATATATAAATTGACAAGTCAATACTGATAAGATCATCATCATATATAACTAAAACAAGTGAAATTCAAATATGCCAATACATCAAAAACATGTCAAAATGATACATGTCCAACAATCGACATAAGTGAAAATGATACATGTACAAATTATATGAATAAAATTGATAAATTATGTAAGTCAAACTAATACAAGTCAAGAAAATACATGTCCAAATGATATAGTGAAAATGATACATGTCAATATGATACAACTCAATAATATAATACTGTAGGCCGTGAAAATGATACATATGATAGTAACCATGAAAAGAGTCATCATAATGATATATCAACAATGATCCGTGATGCAATCTATATTATCATTAATTTCATTGGTTACTACCACCAACTGTCTCATCATCATCATCATCATCATCATCATCATCATCATCATCATAACCGTCATCGTCATCGTCGTCGTCGTTGTCATCATCGTCGTCGTCATCGTCGTCATCATCGTCGTCGTCGTCGTCATTGTCGTCATCGTCATCATCATCGTCATCATTGTCATTGTCATTAGCCTCAGGGTCTTCTGTATCTGCATCATCACCATCCTCTACCGTGTGATCTGTACCAGCATAACCAATATTTTATGGATCTATATCATGTTGAGGATCATCTTAATCCTTTGGAAGACCTGTGTTCTGCAAAAAAAAACATTTAGAACGAAAAGTTATTATTTATTTCATGCAATAATTTTTTTTTCTATTATATATATAATATTACAACATATGAGATAAAACCATAATCATATTACATCATATCAAAGTGCACATACCATAATAAAATTTCAAAAAATTTATAGCTAATACTGGTGAGTTAGGAGAAACTTCAGCTTTCAAAAACAAAGCCAATTAGGATGGCAGACTTGTGGATCAGGCCAACATTTGGTGGAAGAGGAAGAAAGATGATTGAAACTCTGGAGGCCCACCATAATAGATTTTAGTATTCAACCATGAGAGCAAAAGAGAGAGCTAATATCATGTATCAAAACATTAAGCATGCATTCTTCTAGGTAGCGGAGAAGGAGATGATTACTTTGCTTCATTTTCATTTACAAATCATATCACGACGTGGGAACCAAGAAGACCAAGGATGTCCAGTTTTATGTGGAGGTAATGGATATCGTCCAAACTTTAGGAGGGGAAAGAAGGTCAATGTATGATCCTGATGAGATTGAGGAAGAACAACAAGAGAGGTATAGGAAAAATAAAATCAATACAAAGTTTCGAGGATTTCTCAAGCGAGTAAGAGAGCTATGGGAGTAGCCTCATCTAAAATATTTTAAACTAGAGTTTGATATACCATTTAGAGAGATTGGTTTTCATGGATTTCCTTTCAAAGCCTATTCTTTTATTGTTCCTATGGTAAACTATTTGGTAGAGTTGGTGGAATTACCTTTCTTAGTAATCGCTATTAGTGAGATTGAGATTTTTAACCTTTGAGAGAGTAGGACTTGGGAAAAAGGAATTTGATATGGCTATTGTTTTCAAAGACTTCAAGAAATATTTACTCCACATGTATGCCATTCCTCAATCTTTGCTTGATGGCATCAAGGAATGGATGAAATCTATGGATATAAAGTATTATGAAAGCATAATGAACTTGAACCAGCGGCCAATTTTGAGGACTATTATTGATGATCCAGATAAATTTATTGAAGATGGTGGTTGGGAATTCTTGAATATGGAAGCTAGTGATTCTGATTCTGATAATTTAGAAAAGTCATATCAAGGATATGAACCCTCTAATGTAGAAGAGGAATTAGAATCAGATTTCATGTAGCCACCATCAAGAGTGTTACAAGCCAACAAGATGGCAGGGATTCTTATATAAGGATAATTTTCAATGTTGTAGGTAGCGACTTTAATTCCAAATATAATGGCAACATTGAAATTCCCTAGTAGTATTTATGTTAAGGAAATTTCCTTTAGATGCGAGGATTCAAAGCATATCAACCATGTGGTACAAATGATTAAATCCTAGAGATGATATGTAGCAATGAAAGAGTCTGAAAAGGAAGAGAGAGCTACACTGGTGACTTAGGAGAAACTTGAGTTTTCAAAAAAAAAATCAATTAGGTTGGTAGATGTGTGGATCAGGCCAACATTTGGTGGAAGAGGACAAAAGATGATTGGAACTCTGGAGGCCCACCATAATGAATTTCGGTATTCAACCATGAGAGCAGAAGACGGAGTTGATATCATGTATCAAAACATTAAGCATGCATTCTTCCAGCCAACAAAGAAGGAGATGATTACTTTAATTCATTTTCATTTGCATAACCATATCATGGCGTGAAAACCAAGAAGACCAAGGATGTCTATTTTTATGTGGAGGTAATGGATGTGGTCCAAAGTTTAGGAGGGGCAAGAAGGTCAATGTATGATCCTGATGAAATTGAGGAAGAACAACAAGAGAGGGACAAGAAAAATAAAATCAATACAGAGTTTCAAGGATTTGTCAAGCGAGTAAGAGAGTTATGGGAGCAGCCTCACCTAAAATATTTAGAGCTAGACTTTGATATACCATTTAGAGAGCTTGGTTTTCATGGAGTTCCTTTCAAAGCCTCTACTTTTATTGTTCCTATGGTAAAATATTTGGTAAAGTTGGTGGAATTATCTTTCTTAGTAATCGCTATTAGTGAGATTGCGATTGTTAAACTTGAGAGAGTAGGACTTGGGAAAAATGCATTTGATATGGCTATTGTTTTCAAGGACTTCAAGCGGGATGTACTTCACTTGTACGCCATTCCTCAATCGTCACTTGATGGCATCAAGGAATGGCTAAAATCCATGGATATAAAGTATTATGAAAGCATAATGACTTGAACTGGCGGCCAATATTGAAGAGTATTACTGATGATCCAGATAAATTTATTGAAGATGTTGGTTGGGAATTTTTGAATATGGAAGCTAGTGATTTTGATTCTGATAATTCAAAAGAGTCAGATCAAGGATAAAAATCCTCTTATGTAGAAGAGGAATCAAAATCAGATTTCATGTAGAGACCATCAAGAGTGTTACAAGCTAATTAACAAGATGGAGGGAATTCTTATATAAGGATAATTTTCAATGTTGCAAGTATCAAGTTTAATTCCAACTACAATGGAAACATAGAAATCCCCTAGCAATATTTATGTTAAGGAAATTTTCTTTAGATGCAAGGATTCAAAGCACATAAACCATGTGGTCCAAATGATTAAATCCCAGAGATAATCTATAGCAATGAAAGAGTCTGAAAAGGCAGAGAGATCTACATTAGTGACTTAGGAGAAACTTCAGCTTTCAAAAACAAATCCAATTAGGCTGGTAGACTTGTGGATTAGGCCAACATTTGGTGGAAGAGGAAGAAAGATGACTGGAACTCTGGAGGCCCACCATACTAGATTTCATTAATCAACCATGAGAGCAAAAGAGAGAGCTGATATCATGTATCAAAATATTAAGCATGCATTCTTCCAACCAGCAGAGAAGGAGATGATTACTTTGCTTCATTTTCATTTGCATAACCATATCATGGCATGGGAACCAAGAAGATCAAGGATGTTCAGTTTTATGTGGAGGTAATGGATGTGGTCCAAAATTTAGGAGGGGCAAGAAGGTCAATGTATGATCCTAATGAAATTGAGGAAAAACAACAAGAGACGGACAGGAAAAATAAAATCAATACAAAGTTTCAAGGATTTGTCAAGCGAGTAAGAGAGTTATGGGAGCAACCTCATCTAAAATATTTTGAACGAGAGTTTGATATAACATTTAGAGAGCTTGGTTTTCATGGAGTTTATTTCAAATCCTTTTCTTTTATTGTTCCTATGGTAAACTATTTGGTAGAGTTGGTGGAATTACCTTTCTTAGTAATCGCTATTAGTGAGATTGAGATTGTTAACCTTGAGAGAGTAGGACTTGGGAAAAAGTATCTGATATGGCTATTTTTTTCAAAGACTTCAAGCGGGATGTACTATTCATTGATGCCATTCCTCAATCTTTGCTTGATGGCATCAAGGAATGGCTGAAATCCATGGATATAAAGTATTATGAAAGAAGAATGAACTTGAACTAGTGGCCAATTTTGAAGACTATTACTGATGATCCAAATAAATTTATTGAAGATGTTGGTTGGGAATTTTTGAATATGGAAGCTAGTGATTTTGATAATTCAGAAGAGTTAGATCAAGGATATGCACCCTTTGATGTAGAAGAGGAATCAAAATTAGATGAGGAAGGTTTGGAAGATGAATCTCTTGTGGAGTTAGAGGAGGTGGAAGAAGAAGAAGATGATTTTGAAGAGGAGGAAGGTAAAACATGGGATGAATTAGAAGCCGAAGCCAAAAATCTAGATAAAGAAAAAGGAGACGAGTCTAACAATGAAGAGGAAAGGCGACAACGAAAGGTAAAATCTATAGGGAAGTCTCAGGCACCTGGTATTAGATATTCAAGAGGCATGAAGTCAGATGAATTGAGTTCATCTGCATCCTTCTACTATTTATTCATGCACATAAACGATCATCTTGTAATCATAAGATTTGAGCTCTATTTTCTCATCCTATGCATCAATAAACAACTCAACACAAGAGATGCAAATTGACATATTAACACAACAATATCCAAGTAAGTTATTGAAACTCAAATATTGATACCTCATTCTCTATCTAGATTACAAAATCATTCCACTTTTTGTTTTATAACATATTATTTTCAAATTGCTTTGGATGGTGGCCATATTTCTCCTCCTATCAAAACATGACACATGGTCTAGTTAAACTAATTAATATGCAATCATTTAATTTTTGTAAGGAAAAAAAATCATTTAACATATTAAATATACTTACAAATGTACAGATCAAGGCCTGTAAACCTTTATGGCTACTGTGATGCATGGCACGAAGTTTCTCAAGTCTAGCCTTGGAGGCCTTGTCTTGAAACATATACTAATTCAATTTAACTATGCACAAATAAAATTTAAATATCATTTAATAAATTTAATATAATCTTATGAGAAAATTCAAATACCTGCAGACTCTCCTCACTGGACATCCTCCGTGCATCAGACTTCTCATATGCTTTTACAAGCTCTTTCCATAATTTCACACTTACATCAATTGGAATTTTTTTCTGTCTTAGCTCAAGAAGGATTTTTTTTTATCTTCTTTGTTTGGTTGCACCAAAATCTCTTGCAGTTCTGAGACATTAATAGCTTTATCTTCTTTACAGACCAACCTGTGCCAAATCCATTCTCCATGTCATGGATAATTGATTTTTTCAAGTGCATGGGTATCTTTGAGAATGGAAAATGTAGATAGTGTTGAACCGCTGAAGGAATGATTCCTTCAACCTCCTCACAAACGCTTTTCCCAGCATCCGTCATTCGAACTTCCCCTGAAACCACCTCGTATTCTATCTTCGTATTGTAGCTACCAATGCAAGATTGAAAACATGGCGTGGTTGAAGAAGTTTGTGTCCCAGGAGTGGAAGTCTCTGCTCCCTGTTCCACATTCTTAGAGTTTATTGTCACTGATTTCCTCCTGGATCTTTTTCTTGATCCAGGAGTGGTTGGGGAATCAATTGATTCCTTTTGACACAATTGATTTGTTTGCAATGTTTGAGGGGCATTACTAGATTGTTTTTCTATGTATCTGGCAACTATTGTCCAATCCACATTAACCAATTTGTTCATTGCCTCTACCCCCAATATGGAAGCCAATTCGTCTTTATCTTTTTCAGTCTCATGTCCCTATATATATATATTTAAATTATATTTCTTCTTTTAAATTTAGAAATAAAAAAGTAAAAAGTAAAATTCAAAGAAACAATGGAAACATTTACAAATCTATAAATTGACAATGAATTACCTCATTGTGGCCAGAGTTTGCTGACAATGCTTGCTTCCCTCCATTGTTTGACATTTTGAGGCAACCTAGGGAAAATTATTTTCATCCAGTCTATGGAGGCAAATGAAGTACAAATTGTTAGGTATGAAAGTTTTCGTCTAGTTTTTGGTATGAAAGTTTTATTTTGTGGGAAACTATATTCGTTGGGTTTGCTTAGTGTTGATAACCTAGGGAAAATATGTTTGCTCAATTTTCTTAGTGTCGATAACCTTATCATGAAAACTCTTTCATAATGCAATCTTGCACGAATTTGTCATGGCATCGGTGACTATGGTGTTGTTGGGAAAAACCAAGTGGTTTCTACGTTTATTTTTAGCAGTTGCTTAGCAGTGACCGACCCAATTCCCAAATTTTCCAAGCAGTTCACTATTTCCTTGATACCTAGGTTAGGGAAAGAATATAGAGGCATCCTCACTTCGTGCTATAATATTTTGAGCCAAAGCTCAAATGGGTAGGGCAAATTTTTTTGTTGGTTTCTCAAAGGTTTTACAATTTATAATGATGGGAAAATTTAGAGGTTGTCTAGACTGGTTAGGCCATGAACCAACAAACAATCACGAATTCAAATGCAATACAAAGAGTAGTAAACAATCACGAATTCAACCAAGAAAAAAAAATTGTAACCTTACCTATGGTATCGCAAACTAAATCAAAATTTTCATCAATTTCTAGAAGTGCCCTGCTCTCTTCCTTTGCATGATGTTTTTCCCTTTTCTGTCGTCTGATTTCTTCCTTCACATGGGAAAGTTTTAAATTTTTTATTTTGATTCATTACTCGATGCTTTAGTCAACGTTAGTTAATGCAAACTTTAGCGCCAAATTTTGGCTGTTAATGTAATCTATTTGGGACGTATAAGGCAGCATCAAGTTCACCTAATTTAGCACCTATCATTGTTGTATAGTGACTATTTTCATTGTTGTGTATCACAAGATCCAGAGTATTGGAAATAATTCCAAATCCTGCCTTGTTTTTGTGACCACCGTTGTCCTATGGCTCCTTCATCAGCCCGGTGCGGTAGAGCGGTTTTACCGCGGTCCCACAAGGTGCTTCATCCTTCTCAGTGGTAGTGCGGTGAAAGCTTCTATGGCAG